>JAGDQP010040707.1:0-17191 GCA_022664845.1 Lepisma saccharinum | reverse complement strand
TTACCAGATTCTAATTATTGTATTTACCTGATTCTAACAAATGTAGCCATTTACTACTGACGACGAACGTGGTGGATTGTGGAAGACGTGCACTGACATAGAGTACTTTACATTTGACATAGAGATAAAGGTGCGAAGGATGAATATAATCTGAGGTATCTCCAGGAATAAAGAAATTCAATGCGTCCTTCGGTTGTGCCATAGGTATAGATACCAAATCACATTCAATGGTATATCACTCTTTGTTAGCAGGTGTAAGAAACATGATTAAATAAAAATATCTCTTGGCTTGGTACTTCTACGTTTACGACGCTTTGTGGGTGGTCCAACCCGTGCAGGAGCCCTTCGTTTGCGTGCGCGTCTTCTACCACTACTGATAAGCTACTGATTTAGATTCCTTTCCTCTTTTGTCTTTAAAGCCGATTCTGCTTCACGTATACGTGCCTTTACGGATTCTTTTATAAGTCGATTTTCCAACATGTCCCCAGCAACTTGGATTCCTGTCTATAAGGTTTGTTTCCCAACGGCTTTTGCATCTTGTATAATGAACGGCATGGCAAATCGGAAGAGACCACGAAATAAACTTCCTGTACCATGTCCGCGCTGGTAGGCGGGCCCAGCAAAATACGGGATTCCACGTCCGCAATATACTGCTGGTGTCATTGCAGGAGACGCATAAAGTGAAGTGTCAACGTCAATGTACCGGATGCAAATGGCAAATTACCATCTGCATGGTCTTTCAGTAGGATTTCGATCGTGTCGAAACTTAATTTGGAAAGCGGAAAGTAATGAACGTTTTGAAATGTAATGGTTTGAACTTTTCCGTGATTCGTATCACTCATGGCCATAATTCGAAGCGATGGTGCTTTTGTATCGCCTATATATTGAGGCTGAATCAGATCCGTATATACAAATACCTGTTGAGGGTATCCAATATCCAAGTACGTTTGTTTTTGTCCTTGTTTCATTTTCAAAAGATCAATGTTGGGTTTGAATCCTAATTGCAACGCAAGCATAGGAGAAAGGTACATGATGTGTTAATTTCATCTGGTTTAATTTGAATTGTGTTTAAATGTTCAAGACGTATTGTTGGTGTAATTTTATAAAGTTCATCCAACAATTGTGGAATGGTGAATAGTAGCCTGGTGTAATCCTATTCTTCCCCTTTTCCCCATCGCGTAAATCGTACTTATGATCGTTTGTCCTTCAAGTACATTATAGTATGCTAGAGGAATATGAATTTCACTAAGTCCAGCCATCCATGATCCATCATTCAGATCAGTACGATGATTCAGAAAATTAGGAAATGGATAGGTATATTCTTCGTATACGTTTTCGTACTTGCATTGATCTTAGAGTAATGTAAAAACTATCATCGGTACTTTCAGAAATCATGCTCTCTATTTAAAATGAAGTGTAATACTCGATGTCGCAAACTGGAATGGTAACTTTTGGCTGTGTTCGTCTTTCAAGTCTATATGAAGTGTATCGAAATATTTCTTATCTAGTTTGACATAGTGAGGACTATCAAATGTAAGAAATTAGAGTTTAACATACTCATACTCATGAACACTGATTTCTCTAAGTATGTTACCAATAGTAGGTTGCGTCTTCACAAGATCGACATGAGGATCCACACTACACCATAATACGTTTCGTAAACCAGGAGTCATCCCTATCACATATTCCTTATTATGCTAACGACGATAGCTTAGAAATAATTGATTAGGTCTTCTTCCATTATAGCAAATGTTGAAGACCATATCACCCTCATCGCCTTTTCCCTAGAATCATTTGCGTCCGATTCCACTAATGTTAGTGCAATTGGTTTATTTGCTGGAGGGATATAACCCAAGTACCTATGCAATGCCTGTTGGTACAATTTCCATTTTCCCTGTTGTGTAAGATCAGTACGTGTTAATGTATTTTGCATTTCGTGATCTAATCTGGTTTTGTGTGTTTCCAAGGATTTTACAGAGGATGCCATTTGATCCGTAGCATGTTCGGAAACCAAAATCATTTTCTCGAATTGTGAAGTAGCCATGCTATCGATTGAAGAGACTTCCTGCATCTGCACTTAATACAGGAACTAAGAGCAATGGCAGAAAAGCACCTCCCATTAGCAGTAATAATCGACGTATACGATTGTGCAAGAAACAATGCACGTAGCGTTTCCTTGTGACAATTAAGTCGTTGTTTCTGACAGAGACTCAAGCGAATGTGCCATTTATTTTGTTTTTAGCTTCTTGTGCAGTGGTACGTATAAGTCAAAGAGATGCTTTCTGATTAGTTGTTTCCGTTTTTTGCCTTACACTTGCAAAGAGCACGGAGATCATTTTGGTAATGTTTTAAGCTCGACATCTAGACGTCAAATGAGCGTGATTGCTGTGTGCATGCTTTTTACATGTGCGTAAACATGCATGGAAAAATATTCGTACGTATTCGCAAAGCGTCAGGGATTTATTGCGTTAAATCAAATAATAAGTAACTTTGAGATTTGGCTGTAGCCTGTTCAAATTCTTCTACCACCCCCTTGCTATGACGTGTCATAATTTGTCTTTCAAGATACTCGATTTGCAATTTATCTCTTGGATTTTTAAATGCCACTAAATAATGCGAATTCAGGGAAATCTCACGGGCATGTTTGCGTTAGGGACGTTAGTTTTGAACAATAAAAATCATACTTAAACTTTTATGATGAGTGTATTTTTTGAATAGGTTAGCGCCGTTATGATTTCAAATGATGACTCATGGATTTCAAATGTTTCCATGTCGGGAATGCCGTGATGGATATTAATACCTGGAACACTGAAGTTTGGTACTGCCGCTCCGTGCCTCCAAACGAGTTCGTTGAATTTAATAGAAAACATTGTAACTTTGTACCTCAAAAGTTTGTTCACAAAATACTCTTTGTGATTCTGAATAGGCCATCAATAATGATTGTGCAAGGGTGTGTAAACGGCAACATCCAGAATTGAAATGACTAATGGCACTAGAGTTTTCTCTTTTTATACCATAACGCACACGAGCAAAACTGCCATAACTGTTTATTTACATATTTACAAAATAAATAAATCAATGAATAAATATATGTACACAAGTCTGTCCTATAACCTTGTCTCTACCCGTAAGATAACGTCATATAGTCTGTTATTGTCATGTCTTGAATGATTGGTCTTCGTTTGTTTTTCGTTTCTTGGTGTGTCTTTCTTTCTAGTCGTGAAACAATGACAAACCCCGGCTATCATGCAATGTTATTCGTGAAATATACAATTTTCTTTTCGTTTTTTTCGGTTACCAAATCATAAAAGTGCTTCAAAGTTATTTCTTTGCTTGTCTTATAATGTAAAGTTATGCCTCTAATTTTCATACATCTTCGACTTTCCCTGTCCTAATTTGAAGTTTTTATATGCATAATTTTAGGCTGCAGTCCGGTAAACAATATAATTTCCCATCCTTCTTCAATTTCCCGCGTAATGTGCCCGAGGTTATTGCCAGCTGCAAGCGGAGGTTTCTCATTCTTATTGTCAATGAAGATAAAGGAATCTGTATCTAGGTATAGGAGTCTATCGTAACCTACTGTTTCCATTACTTAGTGCCCACGATGATATAAACGTGGCCAAGCAGACATTGGAGAATGGAATAGGCTTATTGGCATTTTCCACTCCTTATATGAGACAATGAGGCTTTTGACTCCCACCGGAACACCGGTAGATACCTCATGTTGATGGGATAGCATGAGGTTTAGAAAGGTATCACTGTCCGTAAGAACCCAGGACATTGGTAAATTGGTACGTTGTCCCAATTTCCCATACAATGAATTGAAAAACAATTTCGATATGTACCTCAAACCAGGGTTATATGCAATCTTATCATAGTTCACACGTATATGCTCGCGCTGTTCGTATTGTCGTATGTACACTTTCTTGGCCTCTTGGCTTCCGTAATCTGTCGGAAATCCGCTAGCTTCTTGTTTCATCGTCACGAAATCCCAACGTACTTATCAAATAGGACTTCCCACATCTCGAATTCCCATATTTCATTAATTTTTTCGATTTTAAATCCTTTGTAGCGTGAATTTCAGGCGAGCAGACCTTTCTCCTTAAGACCGTTGTTCCTTAGTGTGTTGACAATCCAAATTTTTGTATTCCTCCATACACGTCCGACATAATCCAAACATCAGTCTGGAATTGGACGTGAATAACAGGATCGGAAGCTTGAGATCAGTATGGGGTAGTATAGTACAGTCTATGGGACCGCTGAACTTTTTCGGCTTGGGAAATTCTTTTCGATATACTCTGGCAATACCAGCTGGGAGTCGCTGTCGGGCCATTATCCAGGGATAGGGCGAAGTTACGTTGAGGTATCAAATCTCTTCGTTTTCTGTACATTGATACAAAGATTAAAAGCATTCCGTTCTGTCTCCCTTAAATGCGTTCTTGGGAATAAGGCCCTCATCTAGGGTGGCGCATTTGGATCGAATGAACCCCTGGATAGTCTTATCCGACTTGACTCGGGCGTCCCACTCACATTCCCAAATTATCATAAGATGTCATCCTATTTTTATATACTTTTTTTTGTCCTACGTACGTTGATACATTTCTTCGAGACCCTCTTCCCATCAATTGTACTATGCCTAAGGCTAGGACAACACTTCCTATGTATATGCGTGTAACATCTGTCGAATTCCCAGATGGTTACTTCATCTGTTTCATCATCTTTCTAATAACCGTCCGCCTTATACGGCTCGAATTTGAACTGTCCTCTATTAACGCTGTTTCGGATTTCAACACAACTAATGTGATATATATATATAGATAGATAGATAGTCTATCCACTCTAGGGCCTCTTTGCTTTGGCGGTCTCAATGTTGAATCCCAAGTGAAGGGAGGACGGCTATAGTGTCCTCCTCTGAATATAGAGTGTGAAGTCCTCGTTTAGCCAGGATTGTGATAGTTGTTGAGGCCAAGATGCACTGAATACCATTCATGCATTCTTCAATTATATTTGAAAATTTTACGACAGCACTCGCCAATACATCAACGTCATCTTTGCAGTAGGCAACCAGTTCCTCTTGCATATCAAACCTATAGTTTGGATCTTCACTACAGGCCTTGTGCCATTCCCTTAATGCTTTTGTATCTCTCAACAATTCGATTTTAAGGTTGAACCAATCAAGATCGGGAATTTGACCCACGTAATCTTGATAATCGTCCGTATTGAACAAATACGGGAATTCGCCCTTCTTTAGGTTATTTTCTAACCCTAAAGTCTTATGAAAATTACTTACTTTGACCCACATATAGTTCGGAAGACTATTTGGGTCCCTAGTGCCATTTCAATCATGTCTTGTCCTTAATGATGGTTTTCGCCGCCAAAATCATATCGAATTTCGATCCATTGTCTGATAAACAAATGACCCTCTGAAACGAAGGGCGGTTTGCTAGTACGTGTTTCACAAAGTCACCCATCGTACGAAACGTGAAATCGCGACTACCTCCATTGTTTTTATCCCCACAGGTCTTACATGCGGTTCTTGAATTCCTTTCGTTCCAACAGTCCTCACAACGTTGGACGTCACATATTAGGTTGATTTCATGTTCTGTTTCGCCCTTCGTATAAGGACAAAGTAACTTTGTTTCGCAGTCGAAAATGACCATAAAGTATTTATCATATTGGTGAGGTTGTTGTTCCTGTTCAAAACAATCGTGACCAGTTAGTACGTGTATCTCACAAAGAGAACAAAACAGTTCGCCTCAAATGTGTTCTTGTTTACGTTTACGCATATCGGTTAGAACACGACACATAGGGCACTAAACCACATTATCACATAGTTCCTTGCCGTGGTTGAGTTTTGTTTTATGATTAATAAAACAGTCCGTAGTATGGAAAACTGTTTTGCAATTAGCACATGGGAATGTACCTTCTTCTTCCTCGATACCATGAAATACCTCGCACCATGCACATATGTATTGGCATTTATGATACAATATATCGTTGTATGCCTCCAAGCAATATATACAGTAGGGGTTTGTTAACAAGTAGGATGTTCTAAAGGAAATCGTTCTGTAATGCCCATTCTGATACTGAATTAATAACTTTTGGAGAAGATGGACGTGCGTTCCGTTTGTCTTGTCCGCGGGTTTCTTTGGTATACTATAATTTGATAGTTCAGGAGTAGATGTTGCTGAAACACATTCACTTCCCTCAAGGTACAACCACTAACAGGTTCAATGTCCACACTTGCAGGCTTTGTTGATCCATGAAAATGGGTATTTTTCCGTACTTTGCAGATTCGGCACTAGTCTTCGATTTTTATCGGCTTTTACCTTGACCAAACCTAACTCTGAGGATAGCAGTAAATTTCTGTTAAAGCTGGATGGATGGTATGTGCTTCAAGGAAAAACCTTTATCCATAAACTTCTTGATACCCTGAGACTGTGCTCTTTTACCTAAGACCCAATGTAACTTGATTCTGATTTCGCCAAAGAGGAATGACTCATTAGAGTTCAACACATTTTTCAATGTCTGTAAAATGATATTGGGTGTTAACTCATCTCTCAGGTGCCAAGAAACGAACAGGGGCCTATCTACAGTGAAATTACAGCTTTTAATGGTGAGAACCGCGTACGCCTCTCGGGGAACTGAGAGAATGTTCCTCTAGGCAAAGGAAGACAGTTTCGAAACGTAAGACTCCGCATCAACATCTAGTCCGTGATGGTTTCATAGGACGACCTCTCTCCCTTCCATCCCGAAATGAGGAAACCGTCGTCGTAGATCAGATATAATTTTAAAATTTTCAGAACTTTGATTTCCACTTCCAGACATAGTATAAGTTATTGGTACCCAGTCGTGCCAAAGCGGAGGTGCCACACCATTCCCTTTTGAAAGTTTTTAGTTCAGCGTTCGCCACATTAAAAGGAGTAGTGCTAGCCAGCAACTACTCAGCAATATTAGGAGTCGGGCTCACGTATCTGTCGGTGCGTTGCTGAATACCACTAAACCCACTTCCATTTTCTCTCGATGACCCCGGTTGCACAATAATATTATTCCGAAGATCGTATTCTTCGACAACAGACAAATGTCGAATGTTGGAATACGTCTTCGGAATAACATTACCTATCATTTGATTTCCCTGATCATGAACTGTAATAATGTTGAGGAGAACCTAACACTACAGGTCAGTTTCTCGCTTCTACGTCGTCCATGTGGTCTAATGCAGTTTTAAATGCACACTCTTCCTCCATTTCCCTGGTCATGATACTAGTACCACTAATCATTTGCTAAGGTGGCGGTGGTAGCACCAGGGATCCATTTCTTGCATCTACCTTGTCCATCAGGCCTAGCGCAAAATTCAATGCACACTCCTCCTCCATTTCCATCGTCATGAATTCCTGCTTAGGTGGTGGAGTAATAGGTGGCACATCGAATATTTCTTTCTCTCCCTCTTGCAGTAGTGGCAGTCGTAATGTACTCATATCAAATTCAAATACGGGAGTTGCAGATTCGGCATTCACAATATTCATGGCTTCTTCCACCTGATCCTGCTGTTAGTGTTGATACTGACAATCATTCCCCACATTCCTATTACGAGAAATGACCGCAGTAGCCGTACCCCTTGGAACAAGTGGAAGGACCGGATAAAATTGAAGTTCCAACATGAATTTCCTTGTCATGTCCCACCTCAGTAATTAATCAAGAGATGTTCAGGAATGCGATCAGGGTCAATTCTGTCTTGATTACATAACTTCAAATCTGAAATGCACATTTTCCATGATGGCTTGAACTTCCGGATGGCCAGTACTATGTAAAACCAGCAAATCACCTACTGACTGGCATGCCAATGTACAATCCAACACTCATTCCCAGTAACCGTATACAAAATGAGAAATAAAGTTATTATCTACATCCTCCAGTGTCGGCCGAAACCCCGTACTTTGGGACTCGCAAAGATCAGACCAGGCGCGGACTCGCAAAGCTCAGACCAGGCGCGAACTATCTCGTCATCATTGCGAATGCGGCCATTAAGGAAGGCGATCAAGATGTTATCATGGATTCATGTTTCTGAAATAAAACGGAGAGACATCTCGTCAATACGTGTGTTCACACCAACCACCTCACAGTAACTAAAACAATGTCTATCTGTACACGAATAAATGCATATTATTTCATTCGTCTTGTTTTCTGATCCCTACTTTTTACACTTAAAATACATTTAAGCCAAAATCGTAAGAGAGTAATTTTTCTACAAATGATGTTTAATTAGTTATTTCCAAACTTAACTCTAAATCATTAAAATTAATTACCAAAGTAACACAATAGTGAGAGTGTATAACTTTTCTAAATAAAAGTTATTCATTCAATTTTAGTTAGAAACAAATGTTAATACGTTCTACGCAAAAATAAATGGAAACAAAAGCAACTTTGCTTTGTAGTAAGTAAAGTTTTTAGCAATTCATTTTTTTAAATATAAATAGATCATACAAAGCTATTCATAAACAATATTTTTTCTTGATTATGAAAATTAAAGCACAATTTATTTTAAAATAAGGGAGAAAGTAAGATTTTTCTTGACTAAAAAATGCAAACATTACTTTAATTTTCACATTTCGAAAGAAGTACAAAGTGAAAATTTTCTGCGCAAGAGTATTTTAATTGCAACCTACAATTATTGTTCAAATCTTAACTCACCACAGAAAAATTCATGTTCTGACGGAATGTTTTTGAATCTGTAACAAACAGGAAGTTTTGAGTTATATGTGTATGGCACACAAATAAAATTAAAAACAAAGAGACAATGTTTTTCGATCTAAAAGCATGATACAAACTTGTAATGCGTCAAAAATTTCATTCTTAACAAAAAACTTTTCTCTATAACTTGCAAAGTTTTACATTCCTTGCAAATACATTTTGAAATGTGTTGAAACTTTTGTCTAAACTGTAAAGAAATAATTTGTGAAACTAAAAACAAAAACCGAAAACATTTCTTGTTGTCAAAACTATTTGTGAAAGAAGATTGGAACAAAAACTATTTGTGAAAGAAGATTGGAACAAAAACTTTTTTGTTAAACTAAAAACGAAAAACTTTTTTGTTGTGAAAACTGAAAACAATGGAACAAACTTTTTCTTGAGTTTCTCTTAAGACTTTTTTCTGGGCATTCAAAAATAAATGTCACAATGCTAAATAAAAAGTGAACTTACATCATTGAAGCAACTTCAATTAGCAGGCTAAAGCTTCACAGATCCAATGGAATATCTTCACAAACAGCAGCCAAAAGGGTTAGTGAAATGTCTTCTCAATCTGTAACAAAGGAAAACCAGATGACTTGGTAAATATTTTAGGTGTTCTTCCCTCTCCCCGGTCCTTCTTTACCTTCTGTCGGCCTGAGCCTGAGATGCCTAAAGGCATTTTTTAAATGTTCCGAGAAACAATGTTTCCCATACATATAAAAATACGTGATATATAAAAAGCTAGGCTGTTTTAATAATACTCTAAATTTTCTTTCCATCTCCACGGGCAGATGGCGGTCTAGTACTGTGAAACAAGCTCGTAACACTTCCCATCCAACGAGGCCGCGGTGGGTCAGTAAAACTCAGGCTCTGGGGTTCGTCGATTCGATCCCGTGTAATCTTTATGTTCAATAAACATCGTGTGAGTGGATTTTCTCGGGGTTCTGCCGTATTCCACCAATTCTCCCATCATCATGTATCTGGTGTACTAATGTTTCAGTATGTTTCTTTTTCAAAGAAATGTAAAACAAAATATTAAAATGCACGATTACAATTTTTCTGACCACATTTTTTAAAAAAAATATAAAAACATTACATTACAGTAATAACTATATTTTGAATTACTTACCATTCCAATAATCGAAGCTAAAACAGCAAATACTGGACAGCAACACACAAGTAATCAAAGCCAGAGCTTCAAGAAAATAGTTAGGTATATATGCTTCGAGCCAAACCTTTGCCTGCAGTATTTTCTCACAATTAGTCTTTGGCTATGCAGGTAGACTCATTGATATTCCGTTCAATGTCTTCTTTTGAAGGAATCGGGCGTTATGTAAATTTCGTTGTCAATGCTCGGAAACGGAGATTCGTTAGTGACAAAATGCATTCCATCACAGCAAAAAAGAACTATTCTGCATCCAAATATATTTTAACATCCATTTATGGCTTTCCCTCGAAAAAGTGATTTGCTGTCCCAATTCCCTTCATTTATTTATTGACTCTTTTTGCCTTCCGCGTCAAAACAAAAAACTGAATGTTCCTTTTAAAGGACAGAGAAGAACGTGGTAAAAGTTATTGCGTTCGTTAAACCAAACTGTCCCCTTCGTGAAAGCATTCCAATATCGTAGGAATTATTAAGCATACATTTACATATCAGAGAAGGACAATTTATGACGATGTTAATTTCGTTCTCACACTAACTGTTGAAGTATTCTAAACAGCTTCTCATCTTCTTCTTAAATAAGGATTCTATAGTTAAATTATATTCTCCCAGTAGAGCAACATCTCAAAGGACGATCCAGTTATTATTGACAAATGTACTAATAGTGAACTCAAAACGAAGTGTAGTTAATGTGAACCACAGCAAATATGAACTTAATGTGTACAAAATGAGCACCGTGGGTCAGAAGCTAATGAAAAGACACATTGACACTTAAAAGTTCACATTTTTTTCGTATGTTCACATAAAGTTCATATACGTTCACAAAAAGGCCGTTCACATACGTTCTACTTTTTGTGCCAGTAGATTTTCAGTGCACTTTTCCTTCACTTTTGATATCATAAAATAATATTCGGTATCACCTTCCACTCCCTATTAAATCCTAAACTCCAATATATTGGTGTGTCTTCGTCTATTTACTACATGTGCTCGAGCTGTTTGTAAGTGAGTTTTACCATCCACACTGAAAATCTCCTGACACAAAAACTTTATTGGTAAACTTTATTTTTATATAGGCCAGACTATTAACTTTGATCTTCGACACGTCACGATTCACCTTTAGCTGTTAAAATCCACACCTATGCCCTTGCCGGGACTTGAACCCGGGACTTTGGAGACTATGGCATACCGCTGCAAACCGCTCGGCCACCTGGCCGGCTCCTGGCACAAAAAGTACAAAAAAATGAACTTTTTGTGAACGCATGTGAACCTACCGAAAAAAATGTGAAATCGCAAAACTTATCAGTTTGGGGCATTGTTGTTGCTCTTTCCATGAAGACTTGATTTGCCTAGTAGGTCTGAAATTTTCTTCCCTGCCTACCTTTACGATGAAATCAACAAGCGCAATGTTCGTGTTATATTAGTTTTGGTAATCCGTCAAACAGCCTATCTAACTCATCGAATCTTTGTCGACACTCTCAACTTCATCGCTCGAAGCATGGACAAATAGTAATACCGTCTTATACCATCGAGTATGTATTGTAATGAGAGATAATAGCCTTTCGTTCACGAATGCTATATAACGTACTGCCGGAAGAATAGTGCCCTGAATGAGGAATCCAGTTTCAAAATTATGTAATTAAGTTCTCTCGTAGTAGAAAATGAGTTTTCCCTGTCGAATGATATCTTAATCCTCCTCCGGACTTCTTGTATCGCTGGTGTGCTCAGCCTTTACTTCTAAGTTTCGATTACTATCGTCTCAAGAGCACCCGTTTTGTATAATATATGTACGTTTCATGTTCATATATTAACCTTTTTTATAATCCTGTTCTTGGAGCTCCTTGAAGCAGTCCTCGTCCGGAGATCCGAAAGAAACGAGATTATCTCTGAAATGTTTTCCCGTAGGTGAACCCGTAGAACTAGTTTTACTGTGCTTGACAATGATTAACAGTAGAGCTGTCAGCTCTACGATCTTGCAGTGAAGTCAAATGTAAAAAGTCTCGAAAGTTTTTTTATGTGATCCATCTTCAGACTCAGGATGGTAATGGTGAAGCTGCTTCCCTTCGTGATTTTTGTTTGATCGGGGTTACCTTCCCTTACCATTTGCATATTCATCTACTAACTACAAGGCAGAAGTACTGGTTTTGATCCGCCCCTGAATATTTCAGGTACCCAACATAACAAGTCGGTATGCCGTTATCACCCCTTGGAAGGCTCCTTGTGGAAGAGCAGAAACTCCCTAACTCAAGATTATGAATTACTTTTGAAAATGTATCTTCTATAAAATCTGGAATACACAAAAATTATTTTCTATCTTTCGCAGAAGCTTGCAGGAACCTTACAGTGAATGATTACATAGCCTACAGGAAGAGGCTGTCAATAATCAAATATATATATACATATCGATGAAAAATACTTAGGGCATTTCGGTTGATTGAATTGTTATTATCAGGATATTTCGGGTGAATACATGTCTTCCTACAATGCAATACTAATTAATTGCCAACGATCGATATTGGGAAAATGCCAGAAGAAGGTTTTTGATAACAGTGTATAATGTTAAGGATGTATTCGGGTATATGTTATGTAATATTTTATATCAAGAGGCAGAGGGGGCGTATACCTACCTCCTCGTCAGAGAAAGAGGTATCTAAGTGTAAAAAGTAGATTTTTTGAAATTACGGAATAAAATATTTACGTTCTTGAAATTGATATGATAATGAAATAAGAAATTATTTTATAGGGTTGAAACTTAAATATATTTTTTATAATATTACGATGAGTTCAATGTGAGAATTACTCAAATATGATTATCAACATATGAATAATAATATTAATAGGAATAATAATATTAATAGTAATAATAATAATAATAATAACAGTAGTCGTCGATACGCCTTTCTGTCTCTTACAAATCTGGGTATTACGCATCATACAAAACTAAGTTATCTACACTTTAGTGCTGTATACGTCATGTTTCAGAAACGAAAGAACGTAGCAAAGAAGACACTTTTAAATGTAATGATTGGATTAATTACATCGTTTACTTGTGAGACAAAAGTTTCTCATAGAACCCATGATAGGTTACAGGAATTACATTTTTTCATAAATCCTGTAAATCTGCTACTTTCTCTTTAGAGATCGGTATGTCTGAGAAATAAACATTTTGAAATTGTAATTTTTCCAAAGACCCATGCCTTGAATCACGTTTTAACTATTATCTTCACTCAAGTCGTACTTAAAATAATACATGTGAGTTGAATCACCACACCGAGCCGCTGTAACTCAGTTGTAGGCAGTTGGTTTAGCATTCGGGAGGTCGTGGGTTCGATCCCAACAGCTGACTATTCTTACTTAGGCTTTTCCAAGGTTTTTCCTCAGTCGCACCAGACAAATGCCGGGATGGCACCTTCAACATAGGCCCTGGTTGACACCTTCCAGAATCCTTTCTCCTCCTCTATCTCAGTCTGAGCCTTAGGTGCCTAAAGGTCATAAATAAAATTCAGTAAATTCAATTGAATCATCGCGACGATACTGAAACTCATTAATCTTTAACCATGACACTTTATTTCCGTCCGAATCCACATGCTTGTTTTTTATGTAATCTTTTCCTTCGTGCCACATGTAATTATATACCTTTTTGTTATACTATTATATAGTGCAGTTATAAACTGATCATTTCCACTTATAGAAAATTCTTGCTTCCGTGTCGAATTCTATGAGATTGCTTCGACCTTCAACGGCCTTCGTGTCCATATTCTTATGATCTCTTGCAATATTTTAGACGTTATGTGCTTTTCACAATTTTCCCGTTCTTTTTCCTGATCATCAACACTCAAATGCAAATACGAAAACACACGTCACACATCTTTTCGTAGAGAATGGACAAAGATAGCACATTAAACTTGCTAGTTGACCGATGCTAAAATTGGTACGAATTTTGCACGCCAAACTTGTTTAAACCTTTAAGACAAACGTGCTACAAACCTTGTTTTTAAAAACGTAGGTAGACTAACATGGAGTCTGTAGCTAGAAAAGATTTCAGTCTACAGTGCGATTCGAACTCATGCCCTTCATATGTGTAAGTTGCCCGTCACTCTGCCCTTACTCCATGGGCTCTCGGAAGAAGTACTTTTTACTAGTCCCTTTATGCTACAAAAGCAGTTTCTGGAATCAAGGCATATATATATATACTTTAAATCGAAACTGGGAAAACTTATATTGATCCTGTGTTAGAGTAGAGCCATGAAGAAGGCTGATTCGTGATTTTTCAGAAGCGAGTCACCTCAAGAGTAACATAATGTGAACTTTACTGTTAGGGTCGATGACATTTCTCAAACAAACTGGCTGCTAATTTCCCAGATAGTACGCTAGTTTAAACCAAGTTTTGACTAGCATTGATTTTTCCTTACAATGATAAAATAATAGTGATGTTTCCTGTTGGATTACTAACTGGAACACCTGGTTTCCAACAACAACAAAAAAATTAACAACTTTTTTTTGTTCATACTTATAAATATATTCCTCCGGTTTCCTTCCTTTTGTGTTTTTCAACATTTTATACAATTATCAAAATTGTGCATTTCCCTAAAATAAGTTAACCAATTCAAGTTAGCTAATTATTCTTTTATATCATTATACACAATACAAAGACCAAAAATGCAACATGTCGTCGACCAAGCAGTACCGTATACACATCATTATGATTTTCCTGAAAGGGCTCTCTTGTGAAAATTCAAGAAAGCAGGCTTCATAGCTCTAAAACAGGATCATTCTGCTTTCGCAGTTAAGAATTTCAACATATGTCAGTGCATTTACTTAAGAAACTGTCTTCGTAACATAAAAGGAGTAATAAAATTAACAAATAGTGAGGAGTAGCGTTATAGAGCAGTCGGTGGAGTGCCCGGCTACAAACAAAATTGAAGATCGTAAGTTCGAGCCCCAGTGCAGACATTAGAAATCGTTTCCCGCACAGACTTGATATATAACCAGACAAGTTTGTAGTAAGTTTGGCGTGCCAAGTTGTAGAATTCTGCATATGTCAACAAGCACGTTTGCTGCATGTTTGCAGCAATATAATGCCAACCTTTATGCAAACTTGTAATGCAAACCTCGTACAAAGTTACTATAAGTTTGGGTGCTATCTGGGGAACGACAGATTAAAATCGTTATTAATAATATCCTGCGATGCGTCTTACTTACAATCAAGCCGGCACATCAAACGCAGAAAACAACTGGGCAGAGGGACGTATTAACGTTTAAGTCCCTCTGTCACCATTTTTTCTTTCATTTCACACTCAATACGTCCAGGTCTAATATTAGAAATAGACGTACGTCCTTCTGGTATGTCGTTACAGGACGAGCAACAAAATGGTGTAAATAACTGAAATTCACGCATTTTTACGATACGACCCTCTGACTCTAGCAGGGAATTAGGTTTACGTCCCTGTGCCTTTCATATAAATCCTTAATTATGGAATGTGATCATAAAGCTTAAGTTTCATTAATAGTGCACATTAATTGTGTAACTTGTTTTCACATGTTTACAGCTTATCACAGATAGATGTCTTTACAAGCAATGTCAAAATTGAGAGGGTTTAAATGCAGTTTTGCACGGTTTATATCAATTTTTGACCGTAAAAATTTCAAAGCTAGGAACTGCGCTCGATAATTGTGTCTCCTCTAAACTTTTATATTCTGGTTGTATTTTGGCCCTTTTCTAACTGACCCATTCAATTTTGGCTTATTAATGGATATACTGGGAGGGTGGAAAATAACTTCCTATAACTTTAGTAGAATTACCATTGAACCGAGAGAAAATTGGAACAAAGAGTCTCCTACGTTTTGCGAACACCACTCCAGAGTGCAACATACTCAAAATCAAATAATTTCCGACCACGGGAAAACATTTATTTCCGCAATTTTCAAAATATCGACTCCGGTAATATTTGGGTGTGGGACTTTAATTAAGTTAAAAGTAAAAGTCTATTTTAGGACTAATTTTTTTAACTTATTTTGGATCTTGTGTTATATATTATATATTGCGTGACGTCTTTGGGTCAAAAGAAATGTTTATTATACGATCCCCGCAACTGCAAAAACATTGGGAGCCTGATTCCCAAAAAATGAAAAAATGAAAATGAAGGTTCTCATTCTCATATGGAGAATCAAATGAAAGGATTTTGCGGACTGAATATGAATACGAATTATTTTCTTCACAAAAAGATTTTATGGATTCTAAATTTATAGCAAAAATGGAACTAAAATAGTTTCCAAGATAACATACCTTTATAATTTAGACAGTTTTGAGAATTCGTTAAAAAATGCGTCAATAAGTTTTGATCATAAAATATGTCCTAACCGGTGAGTTTTGTGAAAAAATTATCGTCATTTTGAATATTAAAAAAGTGTAAATTTGCTACAATTTGAGCACAAAATGGCTTTCCTCAGTTCAATAGCTCTTCAAAATCTAGGCAGTTTTATGAAATATATACAATAAGCAATTCCATAAAAGTTATTTACTTTGTAAGAGAAACATGTTATAATAATTAAAAACGTGAAATCACATGAAAAATAGTAACAAAAATATTTACCATTTTCGTCGTTTACGAGGACTGGGAGTGATCTCTTCAATGTTCACGCTCACTATAACATCTTCAAACTGTTCAATTTCTGACATATCGTTTGCTGTCTCCTCAGCTAAAAGCTCAATCATTGATGGTGTGTTCCCACCTCCGGTGTCACTATCGACAACAACTTCAGGTACCGTACATTTGTTCACGAGTGTCCGACGAAAAAGTTGTCTATCGATGAGCAGTGGAGGTCCTGCTTTTCTCCACCCACACGCACTGCTGCACCCTTTTCTGCAGTTAGACGAAATTAATTCAAGAAGGGATTCAGGGCCTGGATCCTTCTCTCTTTTCTGAGGTGACTATTCGATATATGACAGTTTTGATCAATTTTCGAAAAGTGGTTTTGGTTTCTAAACAGTTTCATTTCTGCTCCAAATTTGGAATCTCTTAAACCCTTTTCTGAAGAAAATAATTCATGATCATTTTCAGTTGGAAAAATCTTTTCATTTGATAGCCCCTACTTTATAAACTTACATTTTTGACTCATTCTTTTTCGAGACTTCAGGACCTGAGTTTTGGGAGCGGTTATCACACAATTATCGTTTTTTTTTAGCAAAGATAAGTAATATAGTGCCTAGTTTGAAGTGGAAGGGAGTTGTAAACATTTCTGTCACGACACAAGGGCTTATACACACACACACACACACACATATATATATATATATATATA
>JAGDQP010040706.1:0-17191 GCA_022664845.1 Lepisma saccharinum | reverse complement strand
ACTTTAGGAATATTGTAAATAGAAATTATGATGCTGGGGTGACTTTTCATCCAAGAATCCACTACTAAGTTAACCTAGCGTTTCAATGGACCTAAACACTATCCTCCAATAGCTGTAGACGGTGAGAACAATGTGGAAAAGAAAGGGTAGTAATACCACTATTATCTCTACAAATAATAACACTAGATGGCTCTTATGGTTATCAAGTAATAGAAATACCATAGACCTCATGGTAATACATGTTTATCACTGCTCGTTTTCACATACTTGGCAAAATATTTTGGAAACATTAGAAATGCTTCAGCTGTCATGTAACCTGAACCATTAGCAGCACCTAAGGAACAAGCTGGACAGAATCTACAAACAAAACTCAATAAATTACAACTAATAAACAACAACCTCAGAGGGTCCGACATTAAAATATAATACTGACTTATTTGAAGTATTGATATTGTGAAAATGCGATATAAAATTTTCATTAACGAAATTTGAAATCAATTTAAGCATAGTGGGTTAGCTGTAACATGTCACAAACATCCCCCAAGTACTGCGTTAAGATAGGCCTAGTATCAACTAATGTTTGTATTGATAATTCACTTTTTGTGTTTCAAAGGAAAGAGAAAATATGTTCTAGTTACGTAGTGTCACGAAGGTCTACAAATACTAGCTGGCAACAGCAGAAAATTTCATAAGACAGAAAAATTTACTTCCCTTTAAAATTGGCTGCAAATATTTTTCTTTCCCTTTACACACACACAAAACACAACTACTTGTCATCGCAAAACATACTACAAACATGTATGCAAAAGTTTATTGCCCTACAATATCGAGGCAAAATCTTTTAAAACATTGATAAAATATAAGGACTGTTACAATCGACCCCGTGTTGCAATTGAAACTGGATGGGTCATGACGTATTAAAAAATAAATTATTAATCATAAAATATCAAAACAAATTAATGTAAATTTATGACTCTTTATATTGCAGACATTTCTTTAGTTTGAAATGGTTCGTGGTGTCTTCAAATCTTGCGAGGTTAATTAAGCTAATTTCCATTCGTCATACAATGATGAAATTTTGCACAACGACGTAAGTCGGATGACAATACAATATTCCATTGTTACTTTCATTTATTTGTATATATGTTATATTTTAATAGCATATTTTAATATTGACTTCTTTATCCTAAAATAAATACTAGCCTGCAACGAACTGGGTCTGGCTGGTTGCAGAACACTTTAGGATTTGGGGCACAAAATATTAGCTTGCGAAAAAGTATATGAAAACCTAAATAACCCAAAAAAGTAATAACATTTTAAAGACATACTTTTCGTTAAAACTCTGTACTAAAAAAAAATGTTTATGCATAACTAAAAAGAAAAGCATATGAGGCGCTAAATGAAGAATTTATAAAGTGACTATATGTGAAAGCGCGCCCCATGTTTCTCTTTTTAGGCATGCATAAACATAATTATTTTTTTTATTTTTTAGTAAGAATTGTTTAAGAAAAGAATGTAATTAAAAAGTTTAAAAAAAAATAATTTTGTTATTGCTCAACTATCTTTGGCATACACCACATGATTTTCTGTGGTAATTTCAGTGGGGCATTTATAGCTAAAATTCAACGTTTGTTTTTATTGCATTTTCTTTGTCAGTTATTAAGATGTTTTGAATGACTTCCGTTAGTGAGTACTGAATAAAACAAAGCTGTTCACATTTCTGTTAACTCGAAGCCTTGCTTGTTTTTTTTTTTGTTGTTGTTTGTTTGTTTTTTTCGTCCGCTTAAAATTTATTTCTTACAAGATCTGCATTGGATAACTTTTCGTAAAACTTTTAGACTACTAGACATTTTGACATTATAACAAAGACCATGAGCATTGTTGATTTTATATCTCATTTTAATTTAAGTTTTGTTTGAGGTAATAGAGAAGTGAGTGCAGGTTTGTCCGTTTTCCAAACTGACCGTCCGCTTTTTTTTTATAAAATTTGGAGTTGTAATCCTATGCACTGTCTACAATAAATTTTCATCTATTTTTCAAATACGTTTTCAACTATATACAAGCCAGTCTTAAGGAATGCATTACTTTATATCTTTAGTACTGGGTCCATATCCTTGATTTTACAGGATAGAGTTGTATAAGTCCAGAATTAGTATTGTGTATATCCGCACATCAAATCAAGATCTACTCATAATAAACGGGTTATTCATATTCCCTTTGTGCACGATAATTTGTTAAAACGGCCTTTTGAAAAGCAAACAGATTGTCCTATTATCTCAATTTGGTCGAACATGACGTTCCGTACATTTAAATTTACATCATAAAATCGCAATTAAAGAAGTCATGCAAGCTGAATCATGGAATACGTATATCTGATTTTAAACTCATTTTAAATGTACAGAAGTACAATATTTCCGTATTACGGTTTTCAAATTTTCATTTTTATGTTCTTTGGTCCCAAAACGTTGACAGTGAGTGCGTAATAACCATATTTTCAATATAAAGAAGAAATTAAACATATATTTCACTTGTTAGTGTATCTTTTAAAATATTAATATATTTTTTAATTTACAAAAAGCACAAATTTGTACTCAATGCTCTAAATTCACGGTGAATGCTTGAATTTAAAGTATTTCGTCAATTAACAGATGATTTGTACTTTTTTAGATTTTGAACGATTTTGTATATCTCTAGTTCCCAGTGAAACTGGATATAAAATTTCGTATACTTCATTGTTCTTGTACTTGAAATAATATGTATAAGCTAGGTCAGCAAAGGTTGTAGTATCATTGTGAACATTTCGTTTCTTGAAGTAAATATGTGTAACTGCACATTTCCTGTTACCTTCATAGTAGATTCATGGAAGTATATCACTAAAGTTTTCGTTTGATTTGTTACCTTTCAAAGCATGTGTTTGATATAAATCCTTTACTCTCTGTATGGAAGACTTTCAAATTACAATAAGTGCATTTAAATATGTAAGTATTTGGTGTCAGTTCTGCTGTCTGTCAGGTTGGTCAAATTTAATAAGCTGAGAAAAGTTCGAGAATTTTATTTATCATCGAATAAGAATAGGATGATAAAATCATCTGTGTTCAATAGACGGAGAAGGACGTATCTAAAAAAGAAACATTAGTACGCAAAATGTAGTTTCGCTATTGCTTCATATTTACTTAATTCTAGTCTTCCTTCTTGTTATATTCCTCTCTCTTTGGTTACTATGTATTGCTTTTTTGTTTCTGGCAAAGATTTTATCTTACTTTCTTTCTAATTTCACAGTCCCGTTCCTTGGTTTCATTTTTACTTTCATCTTAGTTTATATTTCTCTTTGCGCCATTCTTTTCTGCATTCCTAGTCTTTGTTAATATATTTTTGTATCATCATTTACAATTTTTTTTAATTCTTTCTAATTTTCCTTCTTATATAAGTTATTGTTATTTAATGTATTTGTTTCACTTTCTACATGAATTCTATAGTTTTTGTTTCTATTTGTTATTTACTTTCTTTTCGTTTTCGTTATTCTTTATATCATGTTTTATTTCTACTCTCGGTTTGGTTCATCTCATTTTTCCTTCAACTCATTTCCTTGTTATGGTTCTTTTCGTATCTATGATGTTCTCCTTTTTACTTTCTAACTTCTACTAACTGTATTTCATTAATTCCTGTCAACATTTCCATTCTTGCCTTATTTTTATTTAACTTTCTTTCATTTTGACTATCTTTAAATATTTCTTCGCCTTCAGTTGTTCTTTTGCATTACTTGTTCTTCCTTTTGTTTTCTCACAATACTTTCTTCGTTCTTGCAAAATGTTTTCATTTCTTCTTTTATATTTGCTTTGCATTGCTTATTCTTTCTAGACTTTCTTTTTCCTATTTATATCAGTAGGCATTCCTTTACATTTTTTGTTTCAATATTCTTTGGCTCGGATTGGCTTGATTGTTGTGAAAACAATGATAAAAAGTAAACTATATTGGAAGCTTTTAGTTAAGCTCCGTAGTGCGGTATTTTTGTGCGCGCGTAGAACAATGATTGAGAGGATTTCTGCTCAGTAATGTTTTGCATGACCATCGATCCTTGGTTAGAAAAAAGGTATTATTATTTGTACATTTTAGTTGGTAAAGACAAGATCTGTAATTCCTTTTCTTGTCCTAGCACAATCAGTAAGATACGATAAAATTATTTTCATGTGAGGTAACAATACTATCTATGATATAAAGAATCCGTTGTGCTAGTTCAGGCCAATGAAGGGCATAGTTCCTGTAATGCAAGCAGAACCAAGTTCACCAAAAACATGGACCATTTAATTAGCTTTACAGTGTGCTGTAATAAGTAAATAAATAAATCGATGCAAAGAAGAGGACATTTGAAAATAGTAGATTATATATTGTAGAGTAGGAAAGCAGTATTGCAAGATAATTAAGAAAATATGGAAACATATTTCTTGTTACCGGAAAGAAAGAAATAAGTTGTAAACATGCACATTTGAAAAGAAAAAGAAAACTGCGTCAGTATTTCCTATAAAATGCGACGATTTCGTCTGATTTTTATCAGGTAGGCCAAGATCCCACTCCAGTGTTTGATTCGATGCCAATTAAAATAAATATATATATAGGCATAGTACCGATCTCAATAGGTACATGTTTCTTCGAAATCTACCTAAAAAATTGCTACAACCTGAAATCCTGGGTCCTAGTTATAACATGTATGTTTTCTTCCTGTGATTATTTCTGCCTATTTTTTCTAACTTTGTTCTGGAGTGTACAATTTTATATATAATATTCATAATATCTTGCAGATTTGTTTTGTGCTCTAGTTCATATAAACCTACATGAATATGTGCATGTTAATTTGCATCTATATAAAAACATAGTCCTGACTGACATATCGACGCCGAGGTCAAATGGTTTAAGCTGGAAACAAAATTTATACAGTACATAGGTTTCATGACGTAAGGTATCACTAAGGAAGGTTTATTGGAAATTCTGCTTTGAGAGGGGTGAAATGGGGTTGCAATTATTTTATATACAATGCTCATATCTAGGAATCCCTTAAATCTACAGACAAGAAATTTCGTATTTACGCTTTTCTTTTTAAATAATTACACACATGTTTCATATTTTTTTCATATTGTCCATAGAAGGAGAGGAAGTAGGCTGTATTATTTTAATATTACTATACTGACTGGCATACTATCTTCTAGATCAAAGGGCTTAAGCTAGAAACTTTAAATTCATGTGTAATCTGTCTATAACTACCCTATTTCAAAGATGTTTTGTAAGGGAGCAAACGAATGGCATTATGCGAAAGTAGAAATGGATAAAATATTTCTTTTTTTTAAAAAAGAGAAAAAATAGTTGATTCCCTCTGGTGGTATCGAACCCGAAACTCTTAGCATAGCTGTCCAATGGTTTATTCCCTACGCCATACAGCCCAATATCGGAAGATGGATTCCGAGCAGTTTTCATAACTGTGAGAATGAGCTTATAAAATATATATATATATATATATATATATATATATATACTCAGTGGCATATTAACGCCTCGGCCAAACGGTTTAACTTAGAAACTGGAAATTTTTACAGTACATAGGTTTTGTGACGTAAGGAAGGAAGGAGTTTTGAAAATTCGGCTTGCAAAGGGCAGAAAGAGTGTTGCGATATACTTTCCCGATAGTTCCAAGAAGAACGCGTGATGATGAAGTAAAGAAGTGCATCAAATGTTCATACTTATGGCCTCTAATCAACAAATTATAACTTAAAAAGAACATTGGAGCCCACATAAATGATGGCATGGCGGCAGGAAAATTTTCTGATATCCTTCTCAAAATTGGTGATTTATTTTCCTGCTTTTGAGGATAAAATAAGTTTACCTAATCATCTAGGCCAGGTCGTATCCAATGTAATAGTTCTTACATCCAAAATTTATCCCAATATGTAGAATATTTTAGAGAAATCCATGCAATGGTTATGTCAGCGTACCATTTTAACACCTAAGGACAATACCGTAGCCGCAATAAACACAATTTTCGTAGATTATTTCGACGGTGACCAAATGGAGTACCGGTCCGTAAACTCGGCAATTCAGATTGATGATATGATTCACTACTCCGTAGAATTTCTAAATACATTAAATCATCCAGGCCTTCCCGAAAAGTGGGAATACCTGTAATGTTGTTGAGAAATTTCAACCCACCTAAACTTTGCAACGGTACCAGACTACGGCTACAAGCTCTCTATAGGAATGTGATCTAGGCTCCGGTGATAACTGGTTCTGCTCAAGAGGAATCTGTGTTCATACCACGAATACCGCACATACCATCCGATTATCCATTTGCTTTTTGAAGGCTACAGTTTCCCTTAAAAGTCTGTTTCACAATAACTAAATAAATCTCCGGAGCAGACTCTCAAGATAGCATGGATTGCCTTAAGGATTGCTTATCCACCTAGACAGTTTTACGTCGCGTGCACTAGAGAAAGCTCTTCGAACGGTTCGGTAATACCTTCTAGCACCACAAGGTACAACTACAAATATAGTTTATAAAGAAGTCCTTCAGTAGCTTTATGTGAAAAATTCACATTTTGAATATCTTAGCATAACTGTATGAACATACCTTTAGTCTAGAAAACAACAAAATTTAGTAGAAAAATAACCGTAAAAAGTACGAATTAAGAATAATAAGGATAAGAAGAAGAAGAACAAGATCAAGAAGAAAATTTACCAATTCCTGAAATCTATGCAAACGAAGCCGCGGGCAACTGGTAGTACCATTATAAAATGAAAACTGAGCCTTTCAACCAAAGTTTATACCATAATAACATCTAACTTCATGCAAGAAGTACAGATGGCACTCTTTAAACTGGACTGAAATTTATTTTTTCACATTTGCTATTTAGTGCATCCATTTTCTGTTTTCTAAAATGTAAGGCACTACAAAACATGTTTTCGCTCATGCAAGTTACAGATTTAGTGGATGTGGAAGTATCAATTAATACATTCGCGCAAATAGACTTTCGTAAACAAATTATATCAGATGTTAAATTTCAGAAAAAATTGATTTGAATATGCTGAAAATTAGTATATTAAATAGTACCGACAATACATACAATAAAGCAAAGGGTACACCAGACTCTAATTTGATTTACTCGGCAGAAAATACAGGATTTCAAGAGCAGCATATTTCAGTATTGCAATTTGTGTCGAAACTGTTCAACGTAAGTTGAATATAACTAGATGAAGACTTGCAGATTTTGTGGTAGTGAAATGGAGAATCGGACAGGGAAATCGACGAAAAATTCCCGACTCTCGAGAATATCTGACCTTACAAGAATTTAAAATTCTCGTGATTTCAGTGACCTATGGTCTTTCTGGAATCCCCAGGCTATATGGGATTTACGAAAATATATACCGAAAGTCCCGAAATTTGAGACCCGATTTTTTTTTTTTTCAAAATTTGGCATACTAATAAAGACGAGTGACAGAAGCCGGTGTGATTAAACGATATTACGTCACACTGTGATAGATATCTTATTGTGATAGATACTCTAAAATTAACTTGCAGAAGAGCAGTTTGGAATCCACAATTGTATTCGCTTCATGTCCAAAGTATTCAACTTCAATGTGTTATGCCTAATCTCTCTGGTTTATTGTGTGTCTCCTTGTCATTGACGCTTGCATTGCAATAACACATACGTATGTGAACCTCCTTGGGGAAAACGTTACCTGATTGTGTTAATATACAATCCTCGTGCCAATGAGTATTTAAAGAAAATAATGTCATGTTCTACATTGCTGAGATTCGGTGAGTATTAATTTCACGAACAAAGGCGATGGCCACCAAATCACGTCAATTCAGCATTATTTGAGAGTTACGTGAGTAATATGTGTCGTAAGTCCTATTTTTTACTTTGCTAGAAATAGACAAGTGGACCAGTATAACAATAATAAACTCTATTTCATGTTTCACTGGGTGCTGCATTGCTTCAAGTGGCACTAGAAAGTATTAGCTAAATATAAGAAGTAATATGCATTTAAAACGATAAGAATGTTGTCATTATGCAGAATTCTGTAGATTTCGTAATGACAAATAGCTTTTAATAGTGATCCCCAGATGTCTAATACTCCAATAAAGTAAACAATGTAGAAATACATGTTGAACAAAGGAAAATAAGTTAGGGTATCCTTTATTTTCTCGTTTCAACTACGCGTAGGTGTACACAAATAATAATTTCGTCCATAATCCTTTGTGCTCTAAGAAAGATGAAAATATAACTTAGTTTCAGCGCAAGCTTGAGATTCAAAAAGTTTTATAACATTGTGTAATGAACCCCAAGTTATATGCGTAGAAAAAGGACTTTACTACGGCTAGATTGGTAAAATAGTACATCTTTAGTAGCTACTCTGAAAAGAATCACTCTCATTTAGATTGGATAATTAAATTCATTAAAAAAATGGCCAATGGGCTCACATTCTAAGGTCAATAAATTACACAATTTATTAATATAAAATCAATGGATGATATAGATTTAAAATGAGTACCTCATTATCTTCGTCTTTGCACTTATACGAATTTGTTATTGTCAGATTGAGACTAAACTTGTAAACATTTCTTGTCGAATATTTTCTATCAAGTGAGTGTACATTATGTTACTTAAAGTCTGTATAAACAATCTGGTGTCAATCTCTTGACTCACAAAAGATGAAGTGAATAGTATATTTCTTTATAAAATCAAATCCTTATGTTTAAAACTTAAAATACTTCTTGCTTTGATAACTAATTGCGACAATTTTATATTATGGATATAAATTTATACCAAGCGCATATTCACAATACTTTGCTTATCGGATATGTCAAATACTTTCATGAAATAGCTTACAATAAGCAAACCTGATGCAAAGATGAGTTAGCATTAAAAACTGACGTTTTGTTTTTAATATTCGAAGCAACTATCTCGTTTATACATTGCATGTGTAATTTCTTTTCAAGTTTATCTTCTAATAATGTGCCACAGATGGCGCAGGAGATATAATACATTGAAACAAATATAAAGACATAAAAAGCAAATTTTGGAAAATATGATCTTTCAGCTATTTTGTGACATATTTAGGAAATTACCAGAAATTCTTATATTTTAAAAAAAAAATTGTAAGAAAGAATGCTCTCGTAGACATTAACACCTTATTGCACAGATAGTTTTCCTTTACTTCTCTAGAAAAATGTGCGCAATTCAAGTGAAGGTCAATCTTTACACTATGTAAATATCCAGTATGTTTTCGATAAAAGTGAATTATTTAATGAAAACTTGACATTTTATTGCATTAAGTCACTATCAATATTACTAGTATTTAAATTTGCATTAGGCCAACTGTATGCTGTCAAAATTACTAAAACTGTCCTAAAATTAAATATGCCTTTCCAACAAATCATTTCTTTTCTAACATTACTGATGTGCAAATAGTAATGCGAGATTTATATGACTTAGCGAGTTGTACACATTTAGATACAAAACCCGCAGACAACAATTGTAGCGTAGGATTGTCACAAATGACGACCTATTTAGAATAAATACCAAAACTTATATTTTAGAGTTCAATATTTCGTTTCCATGTACCTAAAATGTTAGCTACAAACCAACGAACGCATAAAGAAATGATTA
Organism: Lepisma saccharinum; assembly: GCA_022664845.1. Lineage (NCBI taxonomy): Eukaryota > Metazoa > Arthropoda > Insecta > Zygentoma > Lepismatidae > Lepisma > Lepisma saccharinum. The sequence goes on along the minus strand of JAGDQP010040706.1, from coordinate 7,535 downwards.
TATTGTCACCCCTCGTAGCAAGCAATAGACCATGATTCTGATATCATGGTAAGACAGTGAACACAAACTCGCTGAAAAGCCAGTGCTTTGTGAAGGATATCGCAGAAGAGTAGAGAGCGGTGTGAATAGCTCTGGCTTGCAGAAAAATCCTGCTCATCCGGTTTGATATAGAAAAAAGAACCTTGGCATTGAATAGGTATTGTAGAATATATAAGTAATTTCTTGTAAGGTGCAATATTAATCACAGTCGCTATATTCTTTCAGTCACAACTCTTCCACCCCAGTCCTGCTTTTGGCACTTCAAAAAGTAGACTTCAACAGCTATGCAGCCAAGGAAGTATTCTTGTGAAGGACACACGTGTGCTCACTGAGTGCACAAGTTTGGAATGCAAAACCACTGAGAGCTCGGTGTGCTTCCTTCCTTGCATTTAAGCTTAGCAAATACTTGATTAAAGAAAATTTTGTTTCTTTCACATAACGTATCGTATTGCGAAGTTTTATTTCGTTTATAATTTCCGTTTCCTTTTCCTAAATGTCACTAGTGTTAAGTAGTAGTGAGAAGTCTCAGATAAATGTGTGTTATGACTCAAAGGTTAGATCCAAGGAAATGTTAAATAAAAATTAACCTATAAATACGTTACCGTTAACATTACTGATGTATGACGATAGAGGCTTATGGATTATATTAGACACTGCTGTACTAATAATTAGCTCAATTACAATGTTTCTAGTTTAATATAAGTTGTGTGTGCAATTACTAAATAGACATCTACCATAATGGTATTTGAAAACGTTTTTTTTTTCTATAGAATATTTTAGATCTCAATCAGCGTTTGACAGAAAATTTTATTATATTTCCAATATTGTCAAGAAATCTAGATTAAACTTTGTATCTAACAAGCTATAAAAACATCAAAATATAGGCTTTTTAGAAACGATGTGCTATACAAAGCTGAAAGTAATGAAATTATGATTTCAAGTTAATAATTTTACTTTATTCAAAATAAGTATAATTATAATTTAACCCATTTACATTTTTTTTAAAAATAATTTCACACTTGATATTTCTTTCAGGATTTTTTTTATATTTTGTGAACCATATTCTCATGTCACGTTCACGCAGGTTTTTTGTTTCTGAATTCCATTCTTAATACAAAATATTTATGCAATTTATACATTTACTTCACAGAGTAAGCCTAGTTAGATAATTTTGTTTTTAAAATACTGATTCATCTTATTGTCACTGACATGTGAAACGAATATGAACATATAAGTAGTATCTCAAATACAATCTTTTACTCTAGTTTATACAGTTGTATTTATTAAAATGTTATTTCGAACATTTTATAGACGTTGACTGTCCATCCATTTTGAATACATGAGAGTTGAAATAATTTACAGATCCCTTCATGTAGACTAGTTTCTACAACAGTACATATTTTTTAACCAAACAAATTCTTCCACGAGACGATGTTACTTTAACGTATCATAGAACGTGCCGACGACGTCAGTTAGTTATCAGACAGAATAATAATATTTTTTTTCAATTTTTTTAACTTTGTCGTAAGTAAAAAATGTGAATTTAATATTAAATTGTGTGTCTAACATCGGGCTGTGAAGCTAGATATTTTGTTGAGAAGATATGTGTATAGCGCGTTACGTTAGATGTTATTTAAACACATTCATGATAGTTGAATATTTCTTTTACATTCTGTTTATTAATATAATTTATAAAACCTAATAGATCTATGACAAAGCAAAATTATATCATATTTCACTTTTATATATGTTTAAATGAACTACTAAAATTACCATTCTAATTTTACAGTAAGTAACATAAATTCAAATTTAACAACGTTATAGTTATTAAAAACTGAATTTCCTTATGGCCTTTATGGGTGTTAATATTCAAATGAATGGAACTTTATTCTGATTAAAAATTATCGTTATTGTTATATAGATTTAAAGTAAATTATAACGAAGTATTTCCACATATATTATTCTGAAAATTGTAATATAACTTTAAGAAATATTTATATGAACTATATAATTATAGTAACGGAACTACTTTTCGCTACGTATAAATTTTTGTGATATATTTAGTTAAATTTTATAAGATATTATTAAAATGTGTTAACTTTTGCACATATTATATAATAAACCACTCGTAGAAAAAAATAAAATTTCCAAATATGCACAGGGTAAGCAAACATTTTTATTATTTTTTTTTTAAATCGCGGTCTTAATATTTTATTAATTGTTATAAAATATGTAAATAAATTAGACATATGAAATATTACCTTATGATACTGCAGTACTAAAGAAATTAAAATTACAGAATATATTGGATCCGCGATATAACAAAGAATTTCTTTTAATAATATAACATATAATTAACACGAAAATATTTTTTTTGGCTAAATTATTAAATGTACTTACTTAGCTCATAATTTCATTAATTAATGATTGGATTATGATTTGCAATCAGAATGTAATAACAAGTACATGAACTGTTCCAATTTACATGGGTTTATTTAATATATGTAGACGATTGCAGTGAAATTTGCTTAAGTAATTAAAAATAGTTGCCTATATCACAGAATGATTGAGCAAACAAAAAGCAACATTAGTCTACAATCTGAATATTTGAAATGAAAATATTTTTTGTAAGATCAAACGTTCATATTTGTAATTTAATGCACAAAAAATTATCTTATACATTAAATATTTAATCACATTTAGAATTATATTGAAAGGATATTTATCTACCGCATGTTGTATTATTTTTTTTGTAAATATGTAGTTTTCTTCGCTATCACCTAAGGATAATATTAGTGTATTTATCAGAGGTTTGCCGATACATATTATTCAATAATCACAGTTAAAATACAATTTTCAGATTAGTTTCTTCAAACATAATCAACAAGAAGTTGATACTTTAGCAGATAGGATCTTTTCAAATTTTTGTACAAATGTATTTTTTTAAATATGTGTGTGTGTATTTGTATGTGTGAGAAAGAGCATGAACCTGTATTTGTGTCTCCGTTTGACGTCGTTTTATATTCCATACATCTTCCTTAGCATCAGAAGATTCACACAAAATGCCACAGGAAGGAATTATAACGCGTTGGTTTATATTTAACCTGCAAAATACCTGCTCCATTACAACTTACTCGTTTGTGATTTTAAAAAAAAGCAACATAAAAAAAAACAATCATTATGAAAGGATTTCCATGTATCAACGTCTACTTGATATCCTGGAAGGGAGTATGGATTTTCTTCTTCCCACGCTTACCATAAAAGGATTACGTAAATTCAATATGCAGAAAATTCTCCTTTCGTTGCACAACAATTCAGAGATCTTTGAGAGCTTCTGTAATTAAAAAAAAAAGAAAGTATTATATTTTATCTGCTTTGCTTACAACTTAAATAAGCATTTATAATGTTTAAAAAACAATTGATTATAAATCTGAGAATGAAACTGAATATACTGAATAGTCTTTGGCTGGAAAAGAAACAAGTAATTAGAACTCAGAAAACGTCCAACTGCATCATTTTCATTATAAATATAAAATAAAATAAGAAAAATAGTGTAGGATATAATATATTATTTGTCAATCTTAAATAAGTAATAAATAATGGACGCGGTCTCCTTATGATAAAGACTGAAAGTTACAAAAACCATTACCTGTGCTAATTATTGTCTCGTTTCTTAGAAGTAAAATTTTAAAATAATACATGGCGTGTTTTTTAAAACGGTATGATACTTGTTATTATCAGTAGACCAAATTCTGACAAACTAAGATAGGACAACCAGTCAAATGTATTTCTAATATGAAGGTAATTTAAAAAACATTACTCTAAGTTAAACACAAAATACACACTACAAATTGAATATTTAATTTACATAATACGCGAAAATAAAACAAGATGATTATTAAAACAAAATTTAGCCTCAAGTACTTTGGCTATTAAGAAAACTCGAAATACTTTATTCAATAATAAGCAACATTTGTTTAAATTTATTTTGCTTTATCGAGTTACAGAAAAAGCCCAACCGTTTATAAGTAAATAGAAAATTTGAGTATACATGCTTTAGACATAGTTGCTTAAGAATTCTACCAGAGGGAACTAAATAAAATTAGAAAATGTATTTTGTATTTTTTGATTATTCTATATGATATTTAATTAAGAGTGTAAGTATGTTTACAACCCATATATAGGGTTTGGGCTCCTGGGTATTTTACATAAGGAGAAGAAAATTTGGAAAAGTAATAACTTTCCATAATTATGTATCCCATAGGATTTTTTTGCAAAAAATCAAGGGGTCGATTTGTGGGGTTCTAGGATATCAAGGGGTACTTGCTGTTCTAATTTCTGCATACAGGTAATTTTTTTCAAGCAGAAATCCAAGAGAGGCTTTAACTGAGATGTTCAGTGAAAACCCGAAGACGATATTTCAAGTGGTATCGAGATATACTTATTAACTATTGTGACCGCACGAAAAATGAACTTGTGGGGTTTCGGTACAAAAGGGGAAGGAATGCAAAAACTACTTTCAAATGTCAATATAATAAAATAAACCATTGCTCAAGGTGTTTTTAGTGGGTTCCTATATAGGGTACCCAAAATATCGGCTACCGAAGTTCGTCCGATTCGTTTATAGACAAAATACACACAACATTACATTAATTGAAAATTCGAATTAGATATGATAAACAGTTACCAAGAAATGGCGCGGAAAACATTTGATAACAAGGCATGGGGTACGGCAATAAGACGATGAACTACTCCAAAACTAGCCATGGGAAGTTCAAAGTAGTTTAAAACTATCGTTAACAATCAATTCTAAATTAATCTATGTGGGGTTCTAAGGGGTATGCTGTTCTCATTTATATATATTCGCAACACATTTCCCAATCAAAAATCAAATACTCAGAGACTTTAACTGAGACTTTAAGTGGAAACCCGAACACGATATTTCAAGTGGTTATTGAGATTACACTGATTAACTATCGCGACTCCACAGAAAAGGGGGCTTCTGGGGCTTCGGTATGAAACGAGAAGGAATGTGAAAAGTACTTACACATGCCAATATAATTAAATAATTTATTGTTCACGGTAATTTCAGCGGGAACCTATGTGGGGTTCTGGGGTATCCACAATATCAATTATCGAACTTTGTTAGATGGATATATAAACATAATATATAGTACAATGAAATGCTACATTAAGTGATTTTAAGTAACTACATTAAATGGTTATCGCGATATTTTTAACCCTTGGTAAGAAGGCAATGATAATAGGACATTTAGCTACTCCAAAACTAAGCGTGAATATGATCGTGTTGTTTTAAACTATCGTTCACATGAAATTTTAAATGAACCTGCGTGGGGTTCTCGTGTAATGTGGGGGACCGACACTATTTGCTATCGTAGATCCTTCGATTCTTTTATAGACAAAATGCAGAATATCATAAAATGTTACATTAAGTGAAAATTTGAAATTGATGAGTTCAGCGGTTACCGAGAAATAACGTTGTAAACATTTGACACCATGGTAAGGAATGGTGTAGTGTAATAAAACGATAATCCACACCCAAACTAACTACCTTTCATTATACTGTATACTCTGTTCATATACCCAGCTGACAAAGTTCGATAATCGATATTGTTGGTACCCCACGGTACCCTAGAACCCCACATAGGTTTAAGCTGAAATTACCATGAGCAATACTTTATTTAATTATATTGGCGTGTGTAAGTAGATTTCACATTCCTTCACGATTCATACCGAAGCCCCAGAAGCCCACTTTTCGTGGGGTCGCGATAGTTATTCATTGCGACCTTGATAACCACTTGAAATATCGTGTTCTTGTTTCCCCTTAACGTCTCAATTGAAGTCTCTCTTTAATTTTTGCTTGCGAAATGTTATGCAAATACATAAAAGAGAACAGCGCATACCCCTTAATACCTCAGAAGCCCACACAAGTTATTTTAGAATTCACTGTGAACGATAGTTTTAAATTACTTCGAACTTCCCATGGTTAGTTTTGGAGTAGCTCGTCGTCTTATTGCCGTACCCCACATTTGCCTTGTTATCATGGGGTCAAATGTTTGCCGTGTCATATCTTAATTACTGTTTGACTTATCTACTTCGAATTTTTAATTAATCTAATGTTGTGTTGTACTGTACATTTGCCAATAAACGAATCGTACAAACTTCAATAGCCGATATTGTGGATACCCCACAGTAACCCAAAATCTCACACAGGAACCCGCTAAAAACACCGTGAGCAATGATTTATTTTATTATATTGATATTTATAAGTAGTTCTTGGAATCCTTCCCGTTTGGTACCAAAACCCCCACAAGTTTATTTTTCGTGAAATCGCAATAGATATTAAGACATATCTCGATAACCACTTAAAATATCGTCATCGGGTTTTCACTGAACATCTCAGTTAAATCATCTCTTTGATTTCTGATTGAAAAATTAGAGCTGTACGCAGACATTAGAACAGCACATACACCTTTATACCTCAGAACCCCACAAATTGTCCCCTTGATTTTTGCAAAAAAAAAAAAAATCCATTGGGATACGTAATTATGGAAGGTGGAAGGAACTTTTCGAAATGTTCTTCTCCTTATATAAAATACCCAAGAGCCCAACACATATTATCAGTTTTTACTAAGTACATAGGTATCACTACAAAATCCCTGAAATGTAAATTCATATAGCAAGTGTATATTGCACTGTAATTCTTTCATTTATTTTCGTACAATTTGCTTTACATAATAAATAATTACATAATTCTGTTTTTGTTTGAGATACCTATGAATATATTATTTGACAATTTTCAGTTCTATATTACATAAGTTTATTAAGTAATTTTTACACTCATAACCGTACTTTTTAACCTTTTTACTGCTAAACTATTGCCATATAAATACTTATACGTTTTATACAGCTCTCCATTGAACACTAACAATGTTCCATTATCATTAATTCATCCTAGGATTAGTTTGGAATAAAAAGGTTTAGTTTAATTTCTGTTCACTTTAAATTTTGACATTACAAAGAATGATACTACTATTTACTCTTAGCCTGAATGAAATTAAAAAACATTACTATGAATTAAACATAAAATACATTATACACGCTACATATTAAATATTTACGTTCAATATTACGATCACGTATTGTGGCTATGAAAGAACTACTACCATTATTCACAAGGAATATTTTACATTCGCGATTATTTTTTTTATTTTTTATAGTTGTAATATCTTCGGCATTGTGCTGTATATGTATTTACTGAACAGGATTGCGGAAATAATATTACAATTTTAAACGTAATTACAACTATTTATACACAATACTATATAATTTTTATGATCTAGTCACTTTCAATATTGTATGGTAGCAAGCGAGGACGGTGGGCCCGAAATTTATGAAGCCTTTGGTTCAGACCCCATATATGCATGGTTGTTTGTAGAGGTTAGTAGCATTTCACTCGTTTAAGCGTGATGGAC
>JAGDQP010040705.1:0-10990 GCA_022664845.1 Lepisma saccharinum | reverse complement strand
GTACAAACCCAAGCACTCCAATCCATGCAGATCTTGTAAATGGTTCAAATATTTCCCACAAGTAATTAACACTACCTGGCTTTGGCGTTAAGAATGCGACATCGGATTCCAGATATGGTACACTGAGATCAAAATGCTTGTATTTTACAAGTGATAAATACAGCCCTGGAACGCCTGTAGTATATTCGACATTTTTCAGCATCCCTAAGTACGTTAAGGATGATTCGTTATCTGTTGCTTCTCCAAAGAACAAATCTCTGAAATGTACATCCCATGTGAAGTTGTACTTTCGTGAGAACTCCATCATAACTCTATAATCTGTGCCGTCCGGTTTATTATTCTTTATTAAAGTGTAGGGACTGTAAGGCATCATTAACATTTTCAAAGTTTTCCCACCTAAATTGAAAAAACTAGACTTGAATTTTAAGTTTAGAAACGTAAATTTATTTTCCATCCATCTGGCAATTACTTGAAACTTTCTTTCTTTGTGGTCATGAATTTCAGTCTGACCAAATATATCAAAAGATACTCCACTTGTGGTATTATTGGAAACAGGAACAACAATATAAATATAAGGAAATAGTTTCAACCATAACGATTTGTTCAAAATTTCTATGTGATGATTGTTTCCATGATAAATTAATATATATCTCCTTGTTCTCCTTTGAACACATGTTTGAACTGTTCTGTAAATGACATTTAAAGCACCTGAAATATTTTGAGTGCCAAGTAGAAATGATGAACATCCCCGATTCATTGTATGCGTAAATAAATTATTTTGGGTCTTATTTATTTCTCCTGCTTGAATAATGAAATTAGAAAAGAAGGTATCAGTCCTATGTTCCAGTACAGCAGTTGGGACAGTGTTCTCACTGTCACTAACAAATACACATCTCTCATCGTGTAATTGGTCCTCTAGAAAAATAAGTAAAAGGTTTTCCAGCCCTTCCATAATAGCCGGATTCATTGTATTTAATGTCAATTCACACAAAACTTCAGTAGATATTAACAGAATTATAATAAGAACCATGTTGATTCGTAATAGGCCTAGAAAAAAGAATAAATATTATAGTTAGTGGTTTCGAATGCACTTTGAAAAGTTAAGTGTAAATAAGGATGTATGAAGTACCTAAAATTATATTGAATTAGACGATGAATATAAGTTTAAAGTTGACAATTTCAGAATATCTCTACTGCCTTACTACGTGTGTAGAGCAGTTTTTAAAAAGCTCTCTTGTCCACAAAAATAAGAAATTAAGATCGTAGTGTTAAAGAGTTAATTTCAATATTTTCTAAAATGTTAGTGAGGTTTTATGATTTCAGAACGAATGCAAAATCATCTAACTGGATAAGAAAATAAAGGGCAAAAATAACAAATAACAATAAAATATATATATTTTCTTTTCCAATATATTTTTTTTTAGAATTAAAATATTAATAAGTTAAAAATTATACCACTAGTTCTAAGATAATCATGGCTGCAAATCTTATCTAGGTTTAAAAAAATCAGAATTGCATTTCAAGTATTTTTGTCAAATTTCCAAACTTTTTGGCGCTTGTACATGGGTGATTTTGGAAATGTACTTCACATATAGAATCTTAAAAACATCGCTTTACCCGTAATCATCAGTAACTATATTTTCAAAATATAAACATCATTTTATATTTCCTATAGAAGAGTCTCGATTGGATGGAATAGTTGGTCTAATGAAATAGCAGCTGTAAATGAAAAGTAACTGATATAAATATCCAATATATCTTTGTTAAGTTTCTTTGATCCAAACAGCAGTCCCTTTGTCAGATTTTATGCTAAACAGTAGATATACATCAGCATCAGCATAATCTAATGAACTACCTGTAACTCTTCCTCACCATGATCCTACTCTAGGAAGGCTAAGCTAATAGATAATACAAAGGAGCATTCGAGTCCTGTCAAGTGAGTACTTATATGGTTAGTTATATATATAGGGTCCGTCAGAAAGAAACGCGCTCTATGTAGACAATGGTGAAACAAAGGGAAATACATACTGACACAAACATAAAAGAATGCTATTTTGATTATATAAAATCCCATTTTGTGCAAATATATTGACATTTCTTATGACAAAGTACGCAATGTCGTCTGTTTCTAGTATTTGTAAATTAATTTCTTATTTTAGTACGATGATCTCCGAAGTGACAAGTTTCAAGCATTCAAATCTTGAACAAAAATACCATAATATTGCAAACACTATTTGTGGAACATTTTTTATAAATGTTGCACATGCCTATCGTGCAGGAAACTCAGCAATGAAGAGGTCCAAAAATTTTGACATATGAATTACTAATATACTTACGTGTAATGATATGTTAATGGACATGCAATGGTATATGAACTTCTAGCGTTTTTCACGTTGTTAGGCTGAGAACTTTGCATTATAACATCAAAAACGTGATTGTCGGGTTATCGGAACTTACATTGTTTTCCATCACTAATCTTCAAATGTCATTCGTTCCTAGTTTTAACCAGGATTTCATTCCTCTTCAGTGCTTGTCGTTTGTGACAGACATACTTTTAAAAAAATGAGATTTCTTTCTACTTGACCACAAATATATACACTTCTAAAAGGTCCAAGATGTCTTGTCAATTATGTTTTGTCGTTATTGACAGTTTCATGAATATAAGAGATATGCACCCATATTGCGCTTATTTACCCTCCTAGTAATGAAAAATAACTCGAAGTTGACAGTACGAATCTTCAGTGATGCTAATGTTATAAGGTTTCCCGGTTATACGGTTACGTTATGTTACTATGCTTCCTTTGAATATGAAAGTGAGCGGGAACATCTCTAATGGCCACAGAATTCCAGTCCTTGTAATATTAGATGCGCCGTTAAGATCGCCTTGTCATTCCTGCTTCTGGTACACATATTAATGCCAGAATGGATTCGTACACATCTGGAAGCAATATTATACCTGACGTCATCAATGGGACTCGAGTAAAGCTTATGCTTGCTTTACGTGAATTTGCAATTTGTACAATATATTATATACAAATCCCTGAAATCGAACCAGACGATTTTAAATAAAACTGTATTATTTCACAATTATTGATGTGCTTTAAAAACAAATTTGCCATTAGGTTTCAATGCGTTCCAGATAAAAGGTTTCCTTTAAAGTAAATCTATGAACGAATATTTTAAATCAGCATGTGCATGGGTTAGAAGACGGTTTATGAAGTACTTCAACTAATTTATATTTTCCTTATGTATTCTAAGAAAGACATTCTATTGTATAATTATTGCATAACCGAATGAAAAAAAAATCTATAGTTTTATCAGAAATTTAAATTTAAAACTTACCTTACAATTTCCACTTTATTAAAATTATCATAATAATTTATGACACCCAAAGATAACCAAGTGGAAAAGTAAAGTTAATAACTATATGTATTTTCTATTTCCCTGATTCGACCTGCGCATAGAAGACACTGTTCTTTAATATCCTTTCTACATTCGTCTCAATATTGTATTGCTTGCATAGTAGCTTTCTGTGTTCTAACAAAGTTCAGACATATTAATAATTCAGTCATTTCCAAGATGACATCATGAAGACTTGTTTGATAAATGTTATTAGCTTTATTGTACGTAATGTCAAGTACAGACACGTAATTTTTCTATCAATTTAGTAATGGCGAATGTTTTTATGTGTTGAATTTATTATATAAATCGAAAGTTTTCTAAACTTCCTTTTTGTAAATCAATATATCTGGGCATTGATAAGTAGTTAATGCTTCGAGTTTATTCAATCGTACGAGCAGACCAGGATTGACAGCTGCGTGTACATTGCACAGCATTGCCTACTGTAATATCAGTGCAATATTTATACAAATTTGAAGTGTTTATTTAAATGTTGCTGCTAAAAAATCAATTCTAAGAGGATTGGTTTTGCTACAAGTATAATATACAAAAAGGTGTTTTAACTGACACAGCTGGCAAATTATTTAATTATTTACTATTTGTAATAGTCTCAAGATAAACTATTTGCGAATAATGTATCATATTCATTACACTTCATAGTAACAGGAAGTCCGCTAAAGATTTCCAAACCCTAAGATGAAATACTAATTTAACATTTCAATATTCCCAAATATATTGTAAAATCTAGAGTTTTAAAGTAATTTTGCAGAAAGCTATTATCCAGACACAAACGAGATAGAATACTATGAAATCCTTACCACTTTAGATTATGTGAAACAATATTTTCAAAGCGTTATTTACGTTATTTTAGGGTCAGTATAATGAGAACTGCCCAGACGACAAATTTGACATTTGTTACCAAGGACGTAATCTATAAATCTCTTAGAATATTTCGCAGCGAGGCAAGACGGTCAAACTTATCTCAGAAGACGTTTGTGGACTACTGACGGAACTACGACTTTACTCAGATCGATGTAAACCGAAGTCGACAAATATTTCTCTTCTGCTCACCAAAAAAATGTGGAAATCGTATATCTCGTCTCCAAACTGCCTCAGCAGTTCAACACCAAACACAATTCTATATTTTCCTTTACTCGCATCAAATTTCTGATATTTCACGAACAGTCTAAAAAATAAGTAAATTAGTTAAACATAAAGCTTTCGATAACTTCGGTATTTTAAGGGTTTATATTTAAGATTTTGCATAAAGCGATAGTAAAATAAACGAGCTTCAAATCTAACTTGAAATGCATAATCGTTTGAATATTTTAAACTTATTCATAGAGAAGGGGAATCTCGTCAAGAAAGGTGTTTAAATTTTGTTACTGATTTCGTCAGTAAAATGTTTAAACAATGTGAGTATATGGTAAAATTTTGTGAGTACAAAGGTAAATTTCTTGAATAGCTAAAACAAAAAATTGTATTGAATAACATTTTAAAATTTTAGATATAAATCTTGCACTAATGCATGCTGTTAAAAATCTAAATAAAATAAATTGCTTTCATATACTTCCTCCGCATTTCCAAATATATGTACCAAAATTGTAATAAACACAGTCATGTACAACTATGAAGGAATATATTTCTTAATCATTCAGCTCAATTTTCATAGGCATATGATGACACAGTTCCAAATTTGCCATGGTCAGATTTGTTCGATTGTTGAGCAGCACACAAGAAAACTTTGAACAGAACTCTCACATATAGCATTTGAAACTTTGATTTGCTCTTTCCGATAGCGAGATTTACGGTGGTGTGACATCTCACGAGTTCGACTTGTTTTCACAAAGCTTTTCACAAATACTGTCAAACGCACACAATGATGGCCTTGTGATAATATGGTTCGTATTTTCCTGCTAGCTGGCAAATCATGTTCCCAAAATTGCTTGAATCAATGGTGGAAAAATACACTACATTCTAACATCCTCTGTGCTACGACAATCCGATGATAGGTTTCTGAAGACGAATCATATTTTTTCTATTGTTTAGGCATTATTTTCCTTAATGAATAAATAAAAATTGTATATTTCACGAGTAGCGCTCAGAATTCGTGTATAAAAGCAAACATTCTTAATTTCGCGAGAGTTCCGTGAGTTATGACATTTTCAAAAAGTGCTAACAACCATCTACTCCATGCGATTCCTTTAGTACTTAAAATTTTCGCGAATTCGCGACTCGAGAAATTCTACAGTCCCTTGTTATTGAAAAAGTGTGTTTATTTATGTTCCTGCGTTTTGAAGATTTTACTTATTTTGCCGGTGTATATTCGAGCTTTGGAATAACTATGTAGAAATGAATATATTAAAACTTGACAAACGCACAATATCGTTAAGGCACGCTTTGTTCAAAACAGAAACAGAAATTGTGAACAAAAACGGTTAGTGCTATAGAAACGACCCCTAAAATTAATCAATCTCCTTGAACCCATTACTGAGTACAAGGCAGTGTATGCCTTTGACCTACTTCAACCAGATATCAATAACTCGTACGTATATACAATAATACTAGGCACGCAACACCAAGTTATTGAGCGCGTAATATTTTTTAGGGTCAGTTCTACAATCGACCGTTAACTTCTAGACAGCGCTAAGTTGAGGCCAAGTCTGATTTTGGCCAATGAGAGTACGCAAAATGAGAGTTGGTCTCAACTTAGCGCTGACTAGAAGTTTAGCGGTCGATTGTAGAACTGACCCTTAGTAATTGTTCTATGAATAAACAAGATGATAAAATGAATGATTCAAAATTCTAAGTGCAAGTTTTTAATTAACTTTTCTTGGTCTTTTATTTACTTATTTTTGTGCGTTTTAAGCAGTTAGTGTCATGGTGATCTTTATTGGAAGGTCGTTCTCAAACATATGTTGTTACTTCATAATTAAATTGAAACTTTATTTCGAAGAAAGTTTGGTGGATTTATAGTATTGTTTCCTTTTAACACATGCTCTAACAATTAAAGATTACTTCTTTTAACCATCATATTTTAGATACCCACTCACAGTTTTCTTTTCTTCTCGTGCTAAGTCAATGTTTCCTAAATTCAAGCAGCATTTAATGCACAAGTAAGTATAAGCAAATGCTGTATGGGAATAAAAGCTGAAAAATAATAATTATAAAAATAGCTATATCATATTCGTTGAGATCGTGGACTTTCAATTGGCAATGAGTAGGTACGTAGGTTCGAACTCCACTGCCGAATCTCCTAACTGAGATTATCCAGGGTGTCACATAGTCCCATCAAGCGAATACCGGGGTGGTACTTTAAAAAAACCCTGCCTGAAAGTTTCCCCAGCCTTCAAATATTGCAGATCATCTCGGCCTGAGCCAAAGGATCCAAGAAGCCTTCAAATCTTCAAGTTCGAATTAGATTCGATGTAAATCACTCTTCCTTTTGAAACAAAAAAAAAACTCTAAAATAGTTATGTCTAATTGAAGACCTGAATTGAAAAACATCTCAAGTCCACTTTTTTCGTATTTGTATTTTTCTGTTCGTCGGTATCTATATTCCAAGGGCTATCTACTTGCATAAATATTACATCTTAATTCTACCACAGGAACCTTTTCTTAATACAAAATAATTTCCGCTGAATAGGATAACATACGAAGTCTTTCGTCTATTTTTCGTTCTTCCTGAAAAATAAACTCCGATGGAATTGCGATGTATTTAAATTCAGGTCTTTAATTCTTTATACACATAATTGCGAGTTCATAAAATATTGCTAGTGTATTCAATCAAATACAAAGTGACCAAAAAAGCATCTTCCCATTTCTGATAACCACATACAGAAAGGTATAGAAGACCGGTAGTCCTCAAGTAATCCCCATCAGCATCATCACCTTTTGCTAACGCTCCTGCAGCCGCGTAATGCCCTGGTGTTAAAATGGATTCAACATGGACAAAATGAAGTGAATACCTGCCACAAGTTTGCCTCATTGCCGAATAATTTCCCACGAAGATGGTTGTCCAGGCAGTGGAAGAGGTAAACCTCTTCACGCAGAATCCAGAGTATTTGGTGGATGTCATAGTGCCTCCTCTGTATAGTATCCCTTTTCACAGGCACCAGTACAGCCTGTCTTTATCGGCAAGAAACAGTACACCCCTTCCACTCACAAATGCTGACTCTTCTACCCGCAGTTTCTGTTGCACTTGTTCCAACTTCTACGAGTCTGGCTCTGCAGTTATACTTCGATCCGGTGCCATCAACTCGAAGTGCATGCTCTTACAGTTTGAGGCACAGGACCCCGCAGTGACAACCAATGACTGGCACGCTTCTGAATTGCACGCTTTGCTGTCATTTGTTTGTCTTTGGTTGGTCGCGACAGTGTGTGGGATACCCAGTTGCTCCACTTCTGCGCCATCGCTACGGAGTGCAGGTCCTGCTCTATGGTTGATTTCAGGTTCTCATTCTTCAGGCCTTGTGTGCTGCCACTCTCTGAACTTTGTAACTAAAGCCTGGTGGTCCGTTCATTCGCAGCATTATTACCAAACCTAGTATACCTAGCCGACAACTGGAAGATCCGGGTTCGAGTCCCAGTCGCGGCGGCTGCCAATTTTTCTGTGCTAATTTCAACATTTACCAACACAAGGTTTATTGTGAAAAAGGTAATAATATCTATTCTTTCATACTGCCTGATAGCAGAAAGATTCCTCAACCAAAACTCTCCACCTGAGTGGAGTGCCTGGGCCTCGTAACCAGCAATGAAGAGTTGGGAGAGTGTCTAGGCGAGAGGAACATTCCCTATACACAGAGAATTGGCTGTACCGTGGTAGCGTAATTAGTAGCATTCCTAGCCGGCAATTGCGAGATCCGGGTTCGAGTCCCGATCCCGGCGGCTGTCAATTTTTCTGTGTTCATTTCAACATTTACCAACACAAGGTTTATTGTGAAAATGGTAATTACAACAATTATTACCAAACGTTTGACGTATTCGCCGACTTGATTCGGCTGCGGACAAGCCCATATTAAAGTCATAAAGCAGACAATCCCGAATGAGTTGCTTCGACACATCTATTTGTCTTCGCCACTATTCGAGCTGTGATTGCTGTGAGTTTTCTATGCACCTGTCTTTGTTATAGTCAATGTTCTCAGTTTCCCCAGTATCGCATTTCCAGAGGCACTTATTTCCGTACCAGTAATCGCATATTCTCATGTGACGTAAAAAAGGCTACAACTTTTTCTCTTATCTTGTAAAGACACTAAATGTATATCAGATGCTTTCATTCCTCTCAAGTATTTTGGAGTTGCGATGCACATGTGATTTACATGTTGCGTCCTTATCTTGATCACTATATGTCTTATGTTAGGGACTCCCACTCCATTGAATTACAAAGCGTTAATTTAGATAAGTTTAATCATTTGATTCACTATCAAGTTCTTCATCGCAACGTTCAAGTATTATAAGCCTTACTCCACAAATAATTATCTTGAAATTATGTGCGTACATTTTGTCGTCAGTCCCTGTTATTACTACATATCACATCTTCGACCTTTTCCATGTCATTTCAGGCAGGCCATGTAAGCCCACTGATTCTTGGTAGCGTTCTTAGTACAAATTGCAACACACAGGATTCTAGGCCACCTCTAGAGTTACAGTGACTGAAATTGGACATATTTTGTCCTGAAATGTTTTCATGACCAACACTATACGGAGTCACATCTATTTGAATTTAATTTTTTAGATCATGTTTTATGAATTGTAAAAAACAATATTTCTGATGTAACATTCATCAGAGAATCCAAATTGTATAATACAGTTGTGGTACAGGCACAAGTTTTTGAGATAAGGGTTTATGATTGCGAAAAAAAAACATTTTCTGAAATGGTGCTCACCTTGCAACATAATACAGTGAATATCTCAAAAGGAACATCAGATACAGATATGTAACTTCCACTATTGGAAAGAGAAGAAATTTCCTATGAAATGATGTAATAAAAACAGTGGGTTCTTGGTTAGAACTTTACTTCCAACGTACTTCATTGTTTTTACCTCATTGTATATGGCCATGTGTGGATATAGCAATATAATATCATGGATATCTCAGGAGGAATACCAGATGAGACTTGCCAGAAAGAAGGCCAGAATATTTTATATAGAATCGTGTATTAAAAATAGTGAGTTCTTGGCGGGAAGTCCATCTGCAAAGCACTTTTTTCTATATAATTAAGTTGACTTTACAATATAATACAATCAATATATCAGGAGGAATACGAGATGCAGACGTACGCCATTGGAAAGTGCTGAAAATGTCCTATAGAATGGTGTAATAGATCTATGGGTCCTTGGACAGAGGTTCATCCTGAATGCTCTTTTTTATATTTACATAATTAAAAATAATGGTTTCAATCTTATAACATAACTCCATGAATATTTCTGTAGAAACACCAGATGAAGGTGTAGGAATTGCACTATTGGAAATACCATACACTTTTCCATAGAGACACGTAATAAAAGTAGCGGGATCTCAGTGGAAACTTCATCTGCAAAGCATTTTGTTTTTGTTTTAACATACAGTAGTTATAATTAAAATTTGTTGTTTGGCCGATTCTAGATGGTAAACGGTCAATTGGACAAACCTGAAACTTCACGTTAATGTGGTTAACGACATGTGGAAGAGAAATAATAAATAGACAATTCCAATTAAAACCTTTTTTACAAATTATGTAGAGTTAATGTCAAACAGTTTGGAAGAATAGTAGGGTGCTGTAGTTCAGTTTTGAACCACAGAATCCACACCATTCTTCCAAAATGTTCTGGACATTGATGGACGTCATTTTGAGTATATTTTGAGAAGGTCAGCGGCAATTAAGTATACATATACCACTGTTTTATTACATCATTATATAGGAAATGTTCTCCTCTTTCTAATGTGGCAAGACACATCTGCATCCGGTGATCTTTCTGAAATATTTATGGTGTTATATTGAAAAGCCAATGTAACGATATATAAATAATGAGATAAAAACAAAAAGTGCTTCATAGATAGACTTTCCCTCAAAACCCCACTATTTTTATTACACCATTCAATAGCAAATTTCCTTGTCTTTTTAATGGTGAAAGTCTCATATCTGTATCTGGTGGTGTTTCTCCTGAGATGTTCATATTATTATTTTGCGATGTACACACATACTTATAATGTAATGAGGTAAAACAGAAAAGTGGTTTGGAGATAAAGTTCCCAACAAGAACCCACTGTTTTTACTACATCATTTCACAGAAAATTATCTTCTCTTTCCAATGGTGTAAATCTCATAGCTGTGACTGATGACCTTTCATTATTATATTGCAACATTCACACCATTCAAAAGTTGCTTTTTTCACATTCATAAACCCATATCTCAAAATCTATTGACTCTACCATAATTTTGTTGTCAAATTTGGATACTCTGATGAATTTTATATAAAAAGTACTTGACCTTGTCTTTTACAATTCATAAAGCATGACTTAGACTTAGAAAAATAAAATTCAAATGGGCATGTCTCCGTAAAGTGTTGTTCTCGACAACATCTGAGGACAAAACATGCCAAATTTGAAGCG
>JAGDQP010040704.1:0-17192 GCA_022664845.1 Lepisma saccharinum | reverse complement strand
GTTGAGTCAACAACACGTCCCTACAGGCTTGTTACGTAACACAACACGAGAACTGTAAATACAACCAGAAACACGTTTTGCCAGATCGCCTGTGTGGCCTGGTGGTTAAGGCGTCGGCTTCTTGAACGAAAAAGCCCGGGTTCGAGTTCTGGCAGGGGTAAAACGTTTTTCTTTAAAAATATGTTTTCATATGTTTATATTTATTATTAATAATTGTTTTCTTGCATTTTACGTAGATTATCTTTAATTAGTGACCATACAAACGTGAGGGTTAGGTAAGGCTAGGTGCAGTCATGTATCATTACAAAATATATTTTCGAATGTTCATATTTATTATGAATTGTTATCTTGCATTTTTTTGTAGATTATCTTAAAATAGTGACCATACGGACGTAGAGATTAGGTAAGGTTAGGTGTGGTCATGTATCTTCACACTCTTTGTTCTTATATACGTTACAGTTCTTGATGCAACTTCCGTCCAAAATTTCGACAGCGATACGCTCGTAGTTATGTGCCGTAACATGCTGACAGTCGCGAGTTTAATGGCTGATTTAACAATACATTTGTTATGGTCACTGTAACTAAGTTGTCAACGTGTCAGACTCTCATTCTTAAGGTCGTGGGTTCTATTACCTATCTGGATTTCAATTTTTTTTCAAGGAGTTAAGCAATGTAAATGATGTTCGCAATTGCTACTCAAAGAGATTTGTCCCATAAAGGGGCAAAAACACAAACCCGAGAGAGAAGGGGACAGAGGGAGAGAGACGCAGACGTGTGTATTCATAAACGTTAAAATTTCATTTATTTTCATGCCTTGTGCCATTTTTCTTTCCCTCTTTCCTTGTTTCCTCCTATCTTTTTTCGCTCTTTTCCCGTCTTCTTCCATGCTTTCTTCCCCTCTTTCTCTCCCTCCCTCTCTCTCTCTCTCTCACTCTCGCTGTATGTGTGTGTGAACAATGCATAGTGACGGTTGCTGCGTGATGTTCATATTATCATTTTTCTTTTCTTTGTATTAATTTGTATCTCTTAGAACTTAACGTGAATGGCATTTCTGTCTATCTCGTGGTTCTCTAAGCGATGCTCATCTACTAAATATTTCTTGCTCCAAATGGAGGAATATCCTGGCATGCTATGTTTTGGCGCAAATTTGTATTGTCATGTTGGTTGTCTAACTATTAGGCGTACAGTGAAACAATTCTCATGGAGTAAATCTATTTCTTATATATCCAACCTCCATTTACGTTTGTATGTGGCTGTACTGTTGACTGTAACGTAATTTTACATATCATATTTGTACACATACATATTGTTCCTGTGTTTAGTTAAGCTTCAACATGACGCCATTTTTAATGTATGAAACATGAGTTAACGTGTATAAATATGTAATACGTTAAAAGCAACGTAAGTACGCTGCTTTGTTGTAGTTGAAATCATATTTTCTAACATGATGGGTAGAAGGGTAGTCCTAGCCTTCGACTTAAAAAGTGTCAGGGAGTGGTAAGCTGTATTTTTTCTGTCATATCTATCTTCGAAAGCCACTAAAAAAGTAGAGCAACTTAATTTAAGAAATGAACATCTTTGGAATAGAGAAAACTTGTCTGGCTATATTATAGCGAATGATTGTGCAAAGAACTGGGGATTTTCAGGGTTTCCTCATTCCCATAAAGTCAATGCTAAGACGGTACTAAGACCATGGTCGCTCTTCTTTCCCTTCTCAGTCCCGACGAGATTGATCACTAAGAAACGCCATTCATTAATTACAAGTGACAAGTTTAGGCTAAAAAGTTGTCAGTTTAGCCCATAAATGTAAAATTAAGCTAAACTGACTGTCATAATATAGAAATCAAACGAATTAAATTAAAGAAACAAATTTATTGCGAATACACCTTTTCAAACAAAAGTTTTGTTTGAGCCTTGTTCAGAACTACAAGAAAATAGGAAGGAACTTGTTTATGGTTACTTCGATATTAAATGGAGGATTCGTTTGTTGAATCAACATTTTTCAAATCTGGAAATCATTGGGTAAACTCAGAGTTTGAGTATTTATGTGTTGCGTTCATAAATGTCTAACATACATTTGTGTGTGATTAAGGGCCTTTAATTTATAACACAAAGAAATAATTTTGGTTTTGTAACATTGAACATAGTAGGTTCACTGTGATGTGCATTTTCTTGCTTGCCTGGTTCAATCTATAACTTATAGTAGCACATTAGAATACCAGTTCTTATGGTATGGTTCAGATCCAGTATGCGCACTTTGATGATTGGGTCAATGTTTAGATTGATCCCAAACCAACGTAACTGTGTGTAATAATAGCTTGCATGCGTAGAGATTACGTGATGTGGTTGCATGATGTTAGAATGAGTCTCGGCACCATGTATTAAGAAATAACAAAGTATAGCATGTTGTTCATATTAATGGGGTTTATAGCATTTCTAGTAACACCTTTGAAAGGTAGCAATAACCAATATTAGATAATACAGAGAAGTTTTTTTTAAAGTTTAACACTGACGTGATATTTACAAACAAAACTTGATATCTGTATTCGAGAAACACTTAACGCTCTACACATCAGAAAATGGGAAGAATATTAATATTAATGCATACATTAAAGGAAAGTGAATGTATATATTAGAAAATACAAATCGCCTGAATAAAAGTTAACAAGTCCAATAGGCAAGATTACAGTGGACCATCGAATTTGCCACAAAACAAGACCTACAGAAAGAATATATGACAATTGGATGGTTATCTGCACTTGAAATGACAGTGCGTCAATGGACTTAAACAGAATACTTCTTCCAAAAGGGAAATATACGAAGGATACAGCAAGAGGTGAAAGACAAGTTAAATTTAGACAACAGATTTCATTGAAGATAGAGCGATGCGATCGAGTTTCAAGACATCAGTAAGAAAAGCAAAGTCCAAAAGTGAGTTATTGCTTGAAAGAAAGGTTGCCAGAGATGGAAACTACTTATGGTCTTTCAAAAGAAGACGATGGAAAAAGAAGAAGTAAAAAAGGAGCTGATCTTTGTTCTTTCGCGTTCTGGCTACAGCTTCACTTTAGATCCTCCTTCACTTCTCAATTGTTTCTGAGTCTTCTTTTTCTTCTGCGGACAAAGTAAAGAGACTTCCCAGTGTTTGTTTGTGTCGTCGGTAAATATGGCGGAGATATTGATAAAAGGAGTACTTTGAAGGATGTAAACAAAAGCTCCATTATTGTTCCGTAAATATAATCACATACTAAAATAAAAAGTGGAAGGAAGTGGTACAGCAATTTTTTGCAAAAACTGCTCATCTTGTATCAATCACAGAATTAATAAAATTGCGGTATCTATTTTCGAAAACTTCTAGACCTCTAATACACTGGAAAGAATTTGTAAAATTCTTAAAATACGATTGAGAAAATGAGAAACAACATTACTGAGAAAAAGAGTAATGAATCGATGTGTCTCTGTGGCTGAGCTCGCCGCCTTAGAATCAAAGCTTCCGCATTTACACATTGAAGGCAATAGTTTAGAATATACTTTAAAGTGTAAGTACTATTTTTAGGAAGACACCTGATGGATGCCAAGCGCAAATCACCCGTGGACCGTTAGATCAAACTTTTGCCTAGGAACACCAATCATCACCAAGCATTTTTTACGCCATATTTAAAGAAAACCATTGTATTAAATAATGTACTTAAAAGTGTAATCCAATAGACAAACAGAACGAAAATTATTTGAACTTTATACTGTTGCTCATTGTTGATGAAAAGAGATGTTCAGACAAAAGACTACTATAAAGAAAGACTGGAGAGAAGGAAGAACTGCCCCGGAGCAAAGATAGTGGTAGGTAACCTACTGGTTGTACGTAACATAGTTGTTTCGTAATCAGAATAATTTCCAGATGTTAACTAAGGTCATCTGTTTTCTTTCACTTTTTTTTACTTCAACTTCAAGAAACAAATTTGGGAGTGATACCTTGGGTAAAGCTTAAGTTTGATTGTATTCCCTCTTGCCTCTCCCACGGACAAAGATATGAATTTTAAAGTTGGTTGGAGCCCTAAGTAAGCTATATTTAAGTATAGTAGTTATAAGCATCAAGGTTTAGACGTAATGTCAACAAACAAATAGCCTTAAGCCTCCAGGTTCTGTGAACATCAGATATTGGGTGCTTCTCAAGTATTTAAACATAAATACAAAATTCTAAAGAGATAATGGCATGGAGAGGAACACCACCTCTGTCAGCTTTAACTCATCAAAACAATGGACGTTGTGGTCTCCGATTCTTATATTAAAAGTGAAAGAAGATTCTGTCTGAGAAATTACTTGTGACCATGTTCACCCTCGATTGCGACGTCTTTTCTCTATTCGTCTGCAAAATGTAGTACTCTAATCAGAGACTACAATCTGGAATACTTCTAAATAGATATTGATAGGCTTTGTGTCAGGTATCAAAGATGGAGCATTAACCAGCTTTGCTTACATTCGACTATTCCTTGAATTGTGTTTTGCTTAAAGCGTAGTCCTTAAAGCCTTACCAAAACGTAACAGCTTTTCAGTTGCACTTTTCCACGAAAGAAATGAACATTTCTTACACGTTTATGTCAGCCATAACATTTTTTGCATTTTGTGGTATGCACAGGCAAGATAAATAAAAATATAAAAGAAACATATTCCATTACAGTCCATTCCACACAGAATGATCCCGTTTGGTAGACTGACGTAGGATATTTGACATTCACGATACGTAACGGTAACGGTGCGCAATTAATATGTTCACGCACATCACAATGAAATTCCGGATATCTCGGGCACTTTCTCGTATATTAGATATAAATACAAGCCAATTTGTTCTAGACTGAGTTACCTAGATCTCGTAGAGAAGATGAACAACGAAGTAATAGAGTAGCATATTACGTTTCTGTTTTACAGATATTGTTTCTTAACTCTAGATGGTAATGAATGAAATTCTGAAGCAATGTGATTCAAACAATAATAGTAACGTTTGACTTTACACTAAATAGCGAAACAGAACCACTCAATCCTACTAAAGCTAACTATCAAGACTAATACAAATAAGCTTGATATTTGAAAGTAATAAAACGTTGTACAACAATGAGAAGTGTCAATAACATATAATTGTACAGACCCGTTCTTGCACTTATTTAATTACACAGAAATAAAGTATTTGCAGCATAAGGCACAACTCCTAACGACTTACTACATTCTACAGCAACAACATTTTTCCTCAGCACGAGGCACAACTCCTGACGACTTACTACATTCTACGGAAACAACATATCTGCAGCACAAGGCACAACTCATAACGACTCACTATATTCTACAATCTACAGAAGCAACGTATCTGCAGCACGAGGCACAACTCCTAGCGCCTTACTACATTCCACAATTTACAGAAACAACGTATGTGCAACACGAGGCACTACTCCTAATGATTTACTACATTTTACAATCTACAGAAACAACATATCTCCAGCACGACGCACAATAGCAAACGTAAACCCGACATGTATTTCATGTTTTCAGTAGAAAAGTCTAATTCTTTAACTCTTTCCCTCCCTTTTTCTATTGCAGCTGGGGCCTTCTCGCACATTGAGTATGAACTTTGACATTGGTCTTGAAAGTCAGCACACACACACACCAAGAAATTTGTTAACAGAATATGATCATAATTTAAGAATGCGAGTTTTCAATCATAGGAGATGATAGATTCTATATTTATGTAAAGATAAGTGTTCAAATTAAGGCGATAGGTAAGAACTTACCTTGTACATCATTGGCGATGTGTTAATCTGACACATGTAGCTTCCAGAATCGTTCTTTTGCACGTTGCTGATATGCAATTTCCACGTATTGTGGCCGTTGTGAGTCACGGTTAACCGTTGATTGTGAGCAACCATATGGTTGTGAATTGCCAAAATGGTCTTTGTATCAGATTTGATCCAGGCTACCTGAAAAGAAAGATTTAAAGAAAATATATATCAAAAGCGAAAATAAAAGTTAAGGAAATAATAGGTAATTCTTGTATGAAAAGTATCAATGTAATTGAATTTATGAATCTTTTCACAATGACTACAGCCAATCCTCTGTACAGTCTTACTCAATCTGACAACAAACCCTTTAGTTTACTTTTCTTAGCGAGTAATGGCAAGCATCTTAAAGGACGCATTCCCACAACCCACTTCACCAAGTACACTATTCTAGACGCACATGCTAGAAGCTCCCCTACCGCTTGTTTTAGTTGAGATGAACATTATTAACGAGCTTGTGAGCTTCTAAGAAAGGAATCTACAGTATTTTGTTATAGAAAAGGCGTTGCCCAATATCCAAGTATCACCAACTCCTTTGTCATCTTTCCACTAGAACTGTTAGCTAGCAGTATTTACGACATGTTAATTGTACCCGCTACAGCTAAAGGACATATTCACAAAGGACGTATGTCTGCCATCACCACTTCACCAGACAAAGTTGTGCAAGTGAATCAGTAGGACTTGGATAAAAGACTGGCCTATAAGACACCTTTGGAAAACCTAACTGCATACATGACATCAATTCAAGGTTGGCAAAACCCATGTTTTTTTTTAAAATAAAAACCAAAAAGAACAGGTTTATTTGGTTTAAACCAGATTTTTTGTTCAAACCGGTTTTTTTTTTTAGTTTAAATACTTTGCTTTATTTTATTTATATTACGTATGGATTGAAATATGTTTATTTCTCCTTAATGCCCTTCTGCAGCAGTGGAGTTATCAAGGACGTAATCTACAGCTACAGTTTAAAGTGGAATCCGAGCCACTGCTTGGTTTGAACCTGAGAGAAATTGTTCTCCACCTGGACTCAAACCCGGGATGCAGTAGGCCAAATGTTTATATAAATAATTGAATTTTAAAATTACAACTTAAGTATGTAGATATTCACGAAAATTTTAACTAAAAAGTCCAATCCTAATGTTGCTGCGATAAGCTAAGGATGCAGTCCGGTACGTACTCAGAAATGTTTTTCGGGGAGTTGAGAATCCAGAGCTTTCGCGGGGGTTCACATTCAGTATGAGTGTAAATTTTACATAAAATATAGAAAATTGCAGTAGATTTACACAACTATTTGATTTTCGGAGGGAGTCCGGACCCCCTGACCTGGAGGTCCTGACCCCTGCGCACATCACTGGACGCAGTCGTTAAATTTTGCCAAATTCTACTAATATATTTAAGAAAAGTTAGCTTTGGCTGCTCTATGAAACAACATGCATTCAGACAAACAGAAAGATACGATTTGGTTTCGTTAGGCTTGACGTCCTTATGTAACAGTAAGGTTATGAAGAACAAGATCTACTGCTTACAGTGACATTCGAAGTACTACTCGGTTTGCACTTTGAGAAATTCTGTGGCCCCATCGAGAATCGAACTCGGGATCCATCGATTTCAAGACGAAAATTATATAACACTAACGCACATCGTTTAATATATGGAAAAGTCACCATGAAGTTCACACTATTTGTGGCATTTTTTTTTAACCAGCCAATACATAGCTTTTAGGAGCTATGACGAAACTTCTTATAACTGCTGTTCCAAGAAGTTAGTGAAACTTAGGCCTTGTCATTTGTTTTTATCTGAAGATATGTACTACAACCTCTGAAAGTTTCAGTGTGATTGTCGTCGGGATGTTGGCGACCTTCCCTTGTGAGGTTGATGAAAGTATTGTGAACATGGAACATCCGGTTTAAGATTAGAATAATATTCAGGTTGTACTTTCATCCTACAATGTATTAGTTAGTTATTGGAATAAAAATAATTCATTTTGGAATGTGTCAGTGGTTAAAGTGAAACTTGAAATTGGCCCTTTGTGAACACAAAAAGTGCATTATTTTAATCAAGAAATTAAAACATACTCGTGTTTAAAAACTTTCATTCAAAACTATTTTCTCTTTCAATCTTGAAATAAAGAGTTATCTGTGATGAAAAAACTCCTGATCTATCAGTTCAGTCTATATATTTTTGAAAAAGAAACAATTAAGTGATTGATTTCATACTAAAATACCATAGTTGTTTGTTTATCGCTAAATGCTAATAATAGACAGAGCTGAGAGATTTACAGCATTATCCAGATAGATGTGAGTTGATATCGTTGTATAGTGTTGTGAGTCATTAACTAAGATTTTCGGATTGTTAGTACGTTAGCATTAACTTCGATGGTCTCATTAGCAGCGACATCTACGTTGCAAATTCCCAAATCCATTCGCATTGATATCCGACGTATTTATCAAAGCTTTCGTCCAATTAAGATTATCAATGCTGGTTTTTATATCTCTACGAACCAGTAATGTCCTAATGGATCTGCTGTTTCCTCTCACTGTGTGTGGTCCATTTACCAGTGCTAGATTAATTCAGCGAATGACTTCGCATTTCAAGTTCTCAGTAATGAATCGCAGTGTAAGTTACTAACGCTCGTTTTCTTCTAAAAAACTACAAAAACGTAAATCAAATGAAGAAGGTGAAGAACGGAAGCGATATGTTCATAAATCACATGAAGAAGGTGAAGAAAAGTTTGGCGATTTGTAACCTTTCACGAAAGTGAAAAAAACATGTTTATACTAGTGGAAATGGAAAGTCTTACATGATGAACCGAACTTTTAAAATTGACAAAACGATCAGTGGCATCTATCATCCACCATACCTGTAAATCTGTCAAAATTTCAAGCTTGATACTAGTATGATACCAATCACTTTCTCATGGTTTCACAAATATGATCTATGGGAGACAGGTCAGGGAAACGGACTAACCTGTCCAGGTTGCTTATGTCCCTAGTGTGCAGTGGGAATTGAATGTTGAAAGTTGTTCCTTGGTTTCGCGTTCATTTAGGTACTAAGGACACAGTATATCACCCTACGCTGGTACAGGCGGGAATTTACTTCGCTATTTGCTATGCTCAAATTAATTCTGTCTTTACCCAATAGCTCTAAAAACATAAAGCCGCATACATTTCGACAATTAGGACAGGATGAGTGGCTCTGGTCATTACGTCAGCAAGTTTTATGTTCGCGTCGATCTGATTGCTCGGAACAAAATCGAGAATCGTCGCTGGATAATAAAATCGTACTGAATGTTATCCAGCCCTTGAATTTGCCAGCCTCTATACTAGGTGAGTCTCTGCTGTCTGTCATGTGGTGTCAAAGGCATACACTGCATTGGCTCATGTAATTGCAGTCCAGTGTCAAGCTATCGGTTTCGGATGGTTTGTGGAATAGGTGCTGCCCAAATGTCTGTTGCACTCATGAGTTTATTTCTTTATTCAATTGTTTTAATTAACAACATTTTTAGAAAACTAAATAAAATTCAAAATATTCAGCCGCTCCTCAGATATGTGTTTCTTTGTCAATAATCCTACATGACAGAGATGCTAGAGTGAGACAATATATCTTCGTTAGGCCCATTTCAAATAATATTTCACCATATTAATGTTATTATCATTACTGGTAGGCCTATTGAGATAATGGCGACACGTTCTTCAAACCAAATTTATGTTTGCCATTTATCTTCTCTCTTTTCCCCTTCGCGAAAATTTCTCCATTAGAAATGAATTTTCAAATTCCCTTCTTTCCTCCTCTTTAACCCCGGCATTACTCATATCTTACTTTCTACCGTGTTTCGTCATATTCTGTAGTATCCTCTAAGTACACATTTCAAAGGCGTCTAATCTTTCATCATCTAGTACTTCGTAGTGTCAACGCTTTATCTTTATATATGTGAAATACATCTCTTATTTAAGGAGTATGGATACCAGACCCAGCTTCCGTAGTCAAATCATTAGTCCTTGGTTTCCGATCAGTACTGAAGAGGCAAACAGGTTCGAGTTCCACTACCAGCAATCCCGAATGGGGATTTCCATGGTTTCCTTCAGTTTCACCAAGCAAATGTCAGTTTGGAATCTATAAAGAAACTATACCTAATCCTTCGGTGATCTTCGAACTGTGCTCGCCACAGAACGTCATCTCTGAGATCTTTATGTGCCTGACTAATAAATAGAAGTGAAATAATTTAATTAAATAAGAGGCATCGTTCTTTTTTAAAGATTTCTACTTTAAAGCAGAATATTTATTTCTCCTTTAAAACACATCGTATGGAAACGAAAAGCAAATCTAACACTGAATAACTTTGGTGACTTTAAAACAAGGAGAAAGAGATAGTAAGGAACCAGGGCAATGCAATTTGTGTAACAAATTTACGTTGGATCTCAAGAAGCTAGTTGGTAACTCAATAAAAGGTTGTGTCTGCTTTACTGGAAAGGAGGGAATAGACTGGAAAACAAATTTCAGTTGAAAGGGAGGATGAAAAATACGTACCGTAAGTAATACGTATACTTTTTCTATTCCAGAACAATTGAGTGTAAAAGTTCCTATTATACAGCACTCTACTACTATGCTGTACGCGGAAAACACATAAATTTAAAACTTATTCACACGATAATTCATTCGGGATGGGCATAAGCCATAGTGCTGTTACCGCACATTAAATTCATTTTATCTTATCTGATGATAATTCATTGACCTTCCGTCATTTGTGGGAGCTGAGAATGACAGAGTTCCAAATCTGTAGGGAATCTGTAGTTATTGAAAGAATTGTCAATTTCTTGTGATTTAAATGTGCACATTTTAACTGTACCCTTCCTTTCCCGAGAAAGTAATAATTAAACTTACTGTGTACATAATTTGAGAGTTATTAAGAATGACTGACTTAGTCCTCTACGTTTTCAGGCCTTCTTCCCCATACCCCAGCATTTAGAGGAAGATGAATGATTTGCCTCTTGACAGAATTGTGACGCAAAGGTTTCAGGACAAAGTGAACTAATAGGTGGTGTTAATGTCTATAGCAGTCATTTCCAACTAAGGATTCAATAACATGATACTTTGCTCGTGTCTTGGAGAAAACATGCTCTGACGTCATACATACTGTAGTTGGAAATGACTGGTCTATAGCATTAAATTGATTCAAAATGAGTTTCCATAGGAAATCCAGGCTGGATACGTAATCACTAAAATAACTTTCACCAAACGTATACAAATTCTGTACTGAATATACTAACCAAATAAACAAAATGGTGGCCACGTCCTAGACACTTGATGCAAAATTATTCAGCACAGACTTCATGAAGCACTTCAACTACTACTGCTTTCTAACGCACTGAACTGACTCTATGACGTGTAAACGTATCTCATGATCTCTGGAGACATGCAATGTATGTAGTCAAAATAGCCATATGACGCAAATTTGTTGTATTTTCCGCGAGAGGCATCGTGGAAATTTGTAGACTTTCCCAGATCAAACGTGTCGAGTAAATTTCGAATAAATATTATTTAGTATTTTTTTTAAATCTGATTATTGAAGTACTGGGGAATTTGAAAAATGATCCACTGAAATTCACGTGAAATTGCTTAAGATGTGTAATGCAAAGCTGCATTCCTAAAGGGGTGTATTAGAATACAATTCAAAGAAAAGTCAATATATTCATTATACTTTTGATTTAGAATATCTTCCTAATTTTTTAGATAAATTCTAAGTAATTTTCCGAGATTCTGCCAATATCTTTCATTTATTCTTTGGTTGTACGCAGTCCCGTAACCCGTTCGTGACTTCCCCATTTCTAAATTTTAATGCCTGTGTACCAAAGTATTGAACTGGGGAGTGCGATAAGCTACATGGCACGTTACAAAAAGAATCATATAACGAACAATTACTTTCGTAGTAAATTTTCAGAATAAAGCAGTAGATGAATTCTCTGTCCTCATAATTGTCGCTTTGTAGCATAAACAGAAGAATATTCGTTACGTAATTCGAAAATGAACATAGAATTAATTTTATCTTCGTGTTAAATGAACTTCGTAAAACAGGGAAGGTCTCTTGTGTCACTTAAAAACAATTCACTAATTAGCTCTAATCTTTACTTTGAAATTCTTAAGAACTTAAGAAAAATGGCTATAAAGGACGTATAATGGCTCTTTTAATAAACAAAATATTAGGCACAAGCTTCTATTTGATTTCTTTTTGCATTTACAAATATAATTTTCCCATTTCTAATAAGTTTCTATTACACACGTTTGTACTATTTGAAATTACAATATATGCTTTAATGGTTTTCATCCAGGTCTTGTTAAAAGCCAAGAGGAGGACAGAACTCAAGTACTCTGAAAGTTCAAAATGTGCACATCATAGAGCTTCAAACCAGAAGTTAAACTTGTTCCATTACTTTCGAGGAAACAAAGTTGGTTACAACGCGCTGAGCGGGTTTAAGTTTCGCGCATAACATCCAACTTCCTTTCTAAGTTGTACGGTGAAAACTTCCATGTGCAAGTTGCGTCAACTAAGGCAGAATATACAACTTGTTTCAACTGTGTTCAGTGTCGCCAATTATGTTATATTAGGATCACAATGATTAAGAGAAATATAGGTTTCAACTGTTGGTATTTTTAATTATTTAAATGCATTTTAGGTTAACATTAACTCACTCTCTTTATGTTTGAGAGTCATTAACACAGTATCTTCATGTTTCAAATTAATTAGCTTATTGTACTCAGGTTTAAAAGTCATTAACGTATTTCCCTTAAGCTTAATAGCCATTAACTCGTATTCATTTCATCCACGGTTCGTAAGTGAAATCAAAACCTGAAAATTGTGGAGTGCTTGGGCCTTGTAACCAGCAGAGGAGAAGCTAGAGTCTAAGTGAGAGGAACATTCCATATAAACATAAAATTGACGTGCTGTGGTTGTGTAATGGTTATCATACCTAGCCGTCTACTGGGAGATCCGGGTTCGAGTCCCGATCACGGCGACTGTCAATTTTTCTGTGTTAAATTTCAGCATTTACCATACACAATGTTATTTGTGAAAACAAAAGGTAATAACATCGAAACCAAAACCTGTTTGTGGTTATTGTAGGGCTATGAGGTAATGAGACCTTCCATGTGCACATATTTCCTCTGATCACTGTACTTCCTCTCCAGGCCATTAGAGGACGATAATTATACGTCACGATGCCCAACAGTGATTAGAATTTTAAAAATTATTTCGAAAGTCGTATAAGTACGTGAATGCTTAACTATTACGCTTACGTTTACTATATTTAATTTTCATGTAACTCTATTCTTCTATTGTAGATAACGTCCCTTAATAATCGCATGGAAAACATTTTAATAATATCGAAAATGTACGGGACAAGCAAACCTGATAAATAAAATAACTTCGTCTTCTATACTGACATACAAAAGTGATCCTTGCTTATACTAATAAATACTGTATTATTCCAACAGTGATTCTTACCATAGATTATTTTACTTCACATTATTTTTAGAGAAGCTACTGAATAATCTGCTTAGTGTAAATATACCGTATTCATTAATAATTTCAAATGTAAGTAACTATTCTTAAATTTATCGTTTGGAAACCAACTAATTATAGTTTATAGAATAAAATCAACCTTTCGTTTTCCAATTGAATACTTAATGTGGACTCGTTTATTATTACGTAAATGTTTATCGCAGCAAGAAAATAGCTGAAGTGTTGGTAACATGATTGTTTCTCGACGAATAAAGAAGTTCGCGTAGGTAGCCAAAATGCATATCTTTCTCATATGCCGCACCCAATTCCATGTCTCAGATGTAGATTTGAATTTGGTACAATGCCTTCTGTGATAACACGATAAATGTGAATGACGGTCAACCCAGGGGACCACCAAATGCATCTTCTACAAACGTAAATGCTTGTGTCGCATTCAAAGTTTTATCGAAAAAAAAAAGAATGTGCAGTGAAGTGAAGGGTACTGCCGAGATGAACATCAATAATATTATTATGAGAAAGTGATATCAATAAAAATGATGAATGAGTGACAGATACGAGAGAGGAGGTATCACAGATTCGAGTCCAATGACTCGTTTCGAAACACCTCTAACCATGCAATGAATCACGCTTTTACTTTACACGCGGATTCTTACCATAGTGTACAGGAACCAGTTACTATTACTGACTTCGTTCTAAAATTATTAAAAACTATGTATAAAAAAATTGATATAAAAATTGTGTAACAAATGTCCAAAAAAAGAAAGGCAACATATGGGTATACGACAATAGACATAAAGCTTAGAAAATTAATGCAGAGACTTGAATGTTGTACCACGGTAAATCAGAACGATGGTCTGACCTCACGTCACACAACAATTATTGTAGAATCATGCTTAGGCAGATGTCACGGTTGTGTAACGACAGATCCCACTGAATTACGGATTGTTACTTTTTTTTATTAACTGCTGAAAGGTCGCTTTTCAATATAATAAAACACTGAAAACGAGTATAAGAAAGCTACTTCGATGTGAATTGCTTCAAACTTCTTCTCAAATCTTTATAATTATGTATATATAAACAATATTAAAGAGATTCAAAAGTAATTATTATCAGTTATAAATATTTTTAGTTTTATGTAAACTGAAACGGTTTTAAATTTCAACTAAAATTGTAAATTATGAATTATCAGTCACAGTAAGACTTCTTAATACATTAAAAAACAATGTAAAGAGCATGAAACAGCTGAACAAGTACAGAAAGAAGATTTCACTGCACCTTAAATTTTGTCGGAACAAGTTCAAGTTTTAACAACACGTTCCAGTGCGCAGCCCGATTTCAAAGTTTGTTCTGTTTCTTAATCTGACACGGAAGGTCTTTGGGTAAAAACACTCGTAAAAAGTTTAAACGAATCTTTTCGTGCTAATTTTGGGGTACGAAATTTAGTAACGCTAAAGGTTTTCGTTTAAGATTGTGTTGTAAGCCTCTACTGCAATCTATTAACAAAATAAAAAAAAATGAGGCAAAAATCTAAATAAATACTAGTCCAAAATGGGTGCATGAAATCTAACCAAATATTGTAATCTGTAATGTAGGTGGAGCGCATTTCCAGAAATTAAAAATGTTAAGGTATTTTTCAATTACATTTATTTCTTTAAGAGACAGGGACCTTGAATATTGGGATTTGGTTTCTCATTTTGTCGTTCCGGGTGATTCAGCAATCAGCATGACAGATCGAAATTGAGCAGGTGAATGGTAGTCAAAGTGGTAGAGTGATCGCACCTAAGTTTAACGCGTGTCATCGGGAGAGAGCGTGGAATATGGGGCACAAAACCTTTGCTCATTAGATGCAATTTGAAGGGTGAACTATACCTCGACATACTTCACAAAAACGTGTTCTCCCCTTACTGCTGAATCCTGAAGGCGGTTTGTTGCTTTTGCCAGTAAGATTACGCACCCTGGTACTATGCTGCAGAAGTGCGAGAGTGGATCATATTTACCGGATTTTGGATCCATCGAAGTGGACTCACCAAGTGACCTTCTCGTTTACCTGATCACATGCCCTTTTCAATCCTACCTATAGAGCCACTGTTTCTTTCAGGCATGTTTTCGGGGAGGGTTTTTTGCCCTCCTGAGGATTTCAACCGCTCCGCCGGAAGAATTATTCTTAACACCTGTATTACTCAAACGTATACTGATATACGTATATAATAACATATTCTATAAATATCGTTTACTTCTTTATTTTGAGGTTAACTAAGGAAGTACCACATATTGTTCAGTAACATTATTTTATTTTATATTTTAGTACATTGAAATTAATATACATTATTTATAATTTTCGTAAACCCCTCCAACGAGGCCCCTAACTAAATCTTCTGAAAGAAACACTGTATGGGGCCATCTAAAAAACATGGTGTGTCGTAAATAAAGTTACGACCTATACCACCCCAGCATTTCCGGAATGCTGTGCTGCAAATGAACAAAACGTTTTATGTAGGGTCCATGAGGATTGCATTTTTTTAAAAAAAAAAAAAAACATTTTTTGTGTGTGTTCGCCACAATAACCGCCACATTAAACACATGTAGAACGCAAAATTCCCAACTTTCAAGTCCCTATTTCGTAAACAAACAAAATCAAGTGAAAAAATGACATTCCATTTGACTTTCTGGGGACGAGCTAGCCTAAAATGATGTAACTTGACCCCCTTGCCATTTAGAATAATCGACCTAAAACCAACATAGATGACAGCTTTTAAGATAGCCGCCAAGGTGTCCATTTCTCCCACAACAGCTAGAGTCACATCCACTTTACTCATATCCAATATTTGGTCTCACTCGCTCCAACCATTTGTGACTTATGGGTGTTTCCAGACCTTTTGATTAACTGTTGTATTTTGTCAATAGATGTCAGCAAAGACTGACTGCGGATTGTCAGGAAATTGATTAGTACACTGAATTTTTCATCCCCAAAATTAGTGCAAAAAGTTTCATTTGGACCGTTTTCAAGTATTCGAACCCTGAAACCTTCATGGATGGATCCGTGACAGAGTGGATAGAACAACGAGCAGCAAATCACAAGATTGCAGGTTTGAATCCGATCGCAGGAAAGTGAGAAAACTTTCGACTATAAATGAAGACAAGAAAATAAGATACGTAATAAACTAAATACAAGATAAAAACAAAATTACGTTTTTTTTTCTAAAACTACGTAATTCCGTTAGTTAAAACAGCAAATTCCTCTCAGCGATCAATATCGTTACCGATTGGTATCAATATCGCAATATTTGCAAAAGTGTTTGCCATCTATTCGATATTGACCGATGTTGGATAACAATCATATCGATCAAAATCGCAAATTGTCCATTACTTATATCAGCCAATATTGATGTGCTTCTTGGAGATATTTTGCTTGCTTCTTTTTAATGTTCGGTTTAGATTAGATTTCTCTGCTTATCCTAGTTGCTACCACTATCACTTTCGGTGTGGATAGTCGTGAGTTCGATCTCCCGATGGAGAGTCAATACTCTACGTGACCTAATCTTTGAACGAAATCCGCTATTGTAGCGGAGGGGCAGGTGACAAATTTGTGTGTTTTAGTTCCCCCTCCCCCTCAGAATATGATGGCAATTTCTCCCCCCCCCCCCCAAATGAGCTACAAGCATAAAAATTGGTATCAATAGAGATAAATGAATATACTAACTAGTGATACCCTGTATATGCCCATTGGGCTTGCGAGGGGTAAATTGGGGGCTGTAATAAATAATAGTGTTTCCAGAGTCCCATAAAAGTCAAAGAAACATGTTTTTTTCTTCTTCTTTTGCGGGTTAGGCACGTTGGGCACAAAAATTACCTCGTTGGAA
>JAGDQP010040703.1:0-17193 GCA_022664845.1 Lepisma saccharinum | reverse complement strand
ATGGATCAGTGACTATTACGCCGGAATCTAGAAAGTACTGTGGGATGATAACACATTTGTGGGGGGGGGGGGGTACAGTTTCGTGTCGGCAGTTTATGGTTTAGCGTCGATGCCTTTTACACTTGCTAAGCTGATGGAGCATGTCGTAGGACCTTTGTATTTTTCTAAGACAGTGGTTTACGATGATGTAGCCATTTATTTTTGTGATGAGGAAGATCATCTTCGGGTCATGGAGCAGGTATTGCAGAGGATGAGGTCGGCCAACTTGGCGCTAAGGGCGGACAAATTACAATTAGGAATGAAAAAAATTGAGTACCTACGATTTGAATTTGCCGAAGGAAATTGGAGTTGTACACCTGAGAAGAGGGCGTTACCTGAACAAATTAGGAGACCTAAAACGAAGAAACAAGTACAGAGGCTGAATGGGTAAAACTTTAAAACATTTCATTCCTCTAGTCTCATGAACTCAAAATTTCTTATTCTTTCTACAATAAATACGGACAAATCACATACAGAGAAGAAATGCAGAAATGAAGCAAGAACAGTTCTGAAATATGTGCGTTGTTGGCAAATGTAATGGCAAATGTCTGCGAAGTATAATTTGTTTATGGAATTGATATTCAATATTGCATGTCTTCAGTAAAATATTCTACCACGTCTTACATTTCTTGCCAAATTGTCTGAATCGGTTAACTCCATCAGAAGACTGTTTAAGAATGCCCCACTGCTCGAAGCACCACTTTTAAACAAAAAAATTAACCATCTGAGAAAGTCCTTTCGTTCTGAAATTCGATTTGTAGTCGCATTCCACGTCAAATCATCCAACATTGGTTGTACCAGTATTTTAGAATAATCTTATTTTTTATACATGAGTTTGTACATATCTGAGGATATCAGAATCACTTTTGAAAAAAAAAATGTTATGCCTTTATTTCTCCCGTGACGACCAAGTTTCCAACATGGCGGATGTCGTTTATTGCTTCCGTACGCATGTACGGAAACCTGAATATCTCAAAAACCAGAAGAGCTGGAGAGATGAAACAAAAACCGTTGTGTAGCTCCTGAGATGTACTTGGAAGATTTTCAAGCATTTTCTTAAAATGAATTTCTTTATTCTGAAAACAAGGCTGAAAATGGGTAACGATTTGTATAAAATTTGAATTTTAAATCAATTTTTGGGGTGAAGGAGTTGAAAAGCTACTCCTTACAAAAAATCACAACCCTTTTTATAAGCTGTTCAAACATGGCTTTTCGCCTCAAAATGCCAAATTTCGGGCTTAAATATCTCAGATGCGTCCCTCATAAAAACTAAAATTTTGTGTGAAGGAGGCTTTATATGTGCCCAACTCACAGCAAAAATTGCAACTTCTATTTCGAAGTGATATAGTCAGTGCAAGCGATTTTTTTCGTCATACTATGCAAATGCAAATGTGGTATCTTCATATAGGGTACCATTTTTTCTGTGAAGCATTTGAATGTAAGGCTGAAATTTTTTGCAATGTGTAGATCTACTAACAGACTGCCTGTATACAAAACATCGTTGCCTTGAATTACATTCTTTTTTCTCTACGGGGGTTGTTGAAACTTGACTTTTAGCCGAAAATTCCGGATTTCGGGCTTAAGTATCTCAAATAGAGCCTCATGAAAAAAATATCAAATTTGGTATCAAGGAAGCCTAATTTATGATTAACTTAGAAAAAAATTAACTTCAATTTCGAAGTAGTTTGGTCAGTATAAGCTGGTTATACAAGCTGTTAACGAAATAATGGTGCAAACTTCGATAGGTGATTATCTACATAATTAAAAAAAGCTATTTATAGATGACCCCAACATATGTGCTAAAATTAATTCTGTTGAAAATGCCATAAAACTACAGCATAGCTTAGATAGCATTGCTAACTGGAGCACTATCTATCAACTTCCAGTCAATGGGTAGAAATGTAAAATAGAGATAAAATTAGGTTATGAAACTCGTAAGAATACATTAAGTACACCTATCGTGGTTAAAGATCTTGGTGTCACCTTTGATAAGAAATTGACGTTCAAGAACCACATAACAAATACTACAAACTGAAGCTTTTAAAATGCTAGGATTTGTAGGAAGCTTTTAAAATGCTAGGATGGGGAAAGAGTTTAACTATGTTTCTACATTAGAGAAAATGTACTATATTTATCTTCGTTCCAAATTGGAATATGCCTCTACTATTTGGAATTTCTCTCAACAAAAAATTGCAACAACTAGAGAAAATACAATGCAAATTTCTGACATTTCTAATCCATAAAGTAACTCGGATCTATCCTACTTATGAAAACCACAGTACAATCATTAAAAACTTCAATTTTCAGACGTTGAGCAAAGGCGTATCACTTCTGATCTCTTATTTCTTAGGAAAGTAATACAAAATGACATAGACTGCACAGACTTAGTACCATTGTTACATTTTCGTGTTATGTCATTAAAAACTCGCGTAATTACTGTCATTTCGCGTAGACAATACTGGTCTCTTCCACTGCAAAAAGGCAAAAAATAATATAATGATGAAGTCACCAATCTAGAGAATATGTACTGCTTACAATGAAATGTGTAGAAATTACATTGAATTTAATATCTGTGACATGTTTTCCAAAGCATATAAAGATGTTGTAATAAAACATGTCTGTAAACTAACATTGTAACTATCGACACACTAACTAAGCAACAAAGTCTGTAGTGTTGACAATAAATAAATAAATAAAATAATAAAACTTTTAAAAGACATACGTTTCTTAAACAATTCGTGCTAAACTTTTAAAAAAAAAAAATTGTTCATGCATGACTAAAAAGAAAAGTATGAGGGCGCTCTCTCATATACAGTCACTTTAAATTCTTGAATTGGCGCGCCCCATGCTTTTCTTTTTAGTCACGTATAAACATTTTTTTTTAAATTTTAATACAAATTGTTTAAAAAAAGTACGTCTTTAAAAGGTTTTTATTATTTTTATAAGTTCATACCTTTTTATATATCTTCTAATATTTAATATATTAGGCGCTAGATAATATATTGGTAATCTCCATAATCTCAAAAATTATGTTTGCTTTCTGTAAGGGGAAATAATAATATTTCTACCCTTCATAAACCCATTTTCTGACCTAATTTCAATGCTTCTAACTAGTTCTAAATTCAGTGAATGTGCTGTAATCTGCATAAACTACAACAAGACCCTGTGACATTGTCTTGATCATTTTTAAAATATCTCAACAAACTTGTGTCTTCAGCATATTATGGGCAAAATAGCAACTCATATGAGTATATCATCTGAATATTCTTGACACACTAAGTTTGTTTTCGCTAAATCCCACCCTTCTTTCTTTACAACTTCCCGGCCAACACCATATGAAAAGAAGGTATGCCAAGATCTGTTAGTGATTCAAACAGACTAAAAAAATCCTTTTACACACTCATAATTGGCGTAACTTACACAAGAGAGAAACTTTCCTGTAATTACGAGTTTCTGTAGGAGTTTCATCCACTAATACAGAAAAAATATACCTGCATTTAGTCGATAATAACTTACTTAATTGAACCTTGATTGCAGAATTCAAGGCTTACTTAGGTAGGTAATTTATCTCCCCTTATGTTCTTCGGAAGGATCATATTAGATCTTTCATTGTTCTGTACGAAATTTTACTCTTTTTGTGTAATTTTTGTGTTTTATTCATGTGTGATCTAATTTCCACCCTCTTGTAAGGGTATTTTTCCTCTATGTACAAAATAACTGCTTTAAAAATAGGTTCAAAATGTTTTGTTAGGATCTGACGTTTGGCAAGGATTTTAAAAAATATTTGCAATAGTAGACTGCTAACAAAAATCTGGTTCTCCGTGATTTCAACATAGTAAACGATTTGTATATCAATTGACATACTTAATCTACTTACAAGAGAGAGCTTTGTGGTTGTTTCTTAATATATGTTTCGACTAACCATTGATTTCTTGTTTATTAATTTTGGAACGCTAAAGTTTAAGGGCTTGTTTATAAATGTTTCTTTTTGTGTTTCTTCTTATGTTCTCTTCCGTTCTTATAGATGAGTGAATTCTCCGATTTATCATGACACTCCCGTCTAAACTGTAAAAAAGTTTGACATGCTCTAGGATCAGGAATGGAAACAATTTTACCATAAAGAGAAATTAGCTTGCTTTCACAGTTTTGTCTAATTTATATGGAAATTGAACCCCTTGGTTTATTTTTTTTTTATTATTTTTTTTTTACTAGCATCAATCTGCTTAATTTGATGTCCGACTATTAGCTTGATCAATTCGTTTCTTTACTGATATAAAAATTTATTTGCAGAAACTTCTATGAAAATCCATTGAGTGAAGCCAGTCTTTGTAGATATTCAAATTCTTTTTGTAATAGATAAGCCTTAGGACACAGTAAGTAGACTCTGTGTACGAAGTAGGTCCTAATGTTTCTATTTTTACTAAAACATCGCGCTGATCAACGGTGAATAATGATGAAATATAAATTTATGTGGCGAGGATAAAATTATACGCTTACCTACAACATGGCACACCATCCTCCCTCCCTAACAGAATGGCGATTAAAAACACAAGTTTTTAATGATGCATTCCTCAGATGAAAAAAAGGTATTTTAAAAAGTTGAGGGAATAAAAGAAGCCGTCCGCAGATATGGACTTTGTCAGTTTTCTTTGCAGGTGAAATTAAAAATGGCCGTCCTGGAGGGTAAAAGGTAGGTGCAATGTTGCCGCAGTGTGTTGCGAAATGGAATACTGTTTCCAGATACTAAAACAGAAGGATTTCGATGAACAACTGTGTGTTTGATTATATATGGGAAGCTAAGTGTATAGATATGTTTATTATTATTATTAAAAAAGGTTGAAATAAATCAATAAATGTTAAAAAATATGACGTTGTTTTATTGCATTTTATTTATTATGTCAAACCACGATTTATTTAACATGCCTTGATCTAAATTTAGTGCAGGTTGTTTCTTTGTGAATAAGGATGCTTTCATAAACCATTCGCTCTTTATGTGAATCTAATTAATACAATATCTTGGCATCAGCTATTTCACATGTGGTAGTTTTCAGGTGTTGTGAGAAGCTAGATGTGAGAAATTCATTCTTTTTGGCATCTCTAATATGTTCACTGACCCTGGTGTGAAGGTTCTGTTTGGTCATTCCAATGTACACGTCCTTGCACTGATTCAAGACGGGAGATTGCGGTTTCGTGATGTTGCTATTGTCAGTGTGTATACATCAAGTTGCCGCAATTAAATGCATAGTCAAAGGTGTTTCAAATGGCACAAATAGCTAAAACATGATCTATTTTGGAGATTATTAAAGAAGCTCAAGGTGCAGCAAAAATTAAAAGAAAAAAATCGTCACACAAAAATGCAATATTATCCTATGGATAACCATAATGCACAAGGAGGCGGTAGAATTCTAAGTATGTACAATATGCTTGCGTGTAATTTGTCTTCGTTGTTTTTGTTAAAAGAACAATGAAAATAGGTTCGACGTTTCTAAACCAACTGTTTACATTCTCATGAACCAACACGAAAAAGATAAGAAAAAGACGGAATAGTGAAACAATATATGCAGAAAGCAAGTACAAATGTCTGGTTCTGATTGTCTTACGTACTGGTTCCTGAGGATGAATTCAGTTGACTTTGAAACATCAAACCTGCAGTGATTCTTAATTTTCAAGAAAGAAACGAAGATTAATTCATGAGTACATTGTACACACTTTCAGAACAATATTAGTTTAATGCGATAATGCAAAGATATTTTCTTGTCGTTGATTTTTAAATATCATAGTATGCTTTGTTATCACGTTTTCAGAAAAGGACACTATAAATTAAATCCCAAGTGCCCTATTGATAAAAATACACTGAGAAGTCCCAAAATTTATACATACCTAGTCAGTCCATAACCATGACAGTTCTCCATGATGTGAAAGTTAACCTTAAAATGGGTAATGATAGGTTTTCATGAGACTAACGGAACCTACTGAAGTGGCACAGAAAAATTAGACTCTCGAGATGAAGATATTGGAAGAAGGAAATTCTCATAAACATGTAATAGATTGCGATACACGATAAGATAAAATTAATTATATGGGTGGTTGTAATACACCTCCAGCAGCACCTCGACATTGGCCTAAATGAATTTCGGACGATTGCGATACCGATCGAGGTCGTTATCCGAGCTCGATGAATAACGAATGGCAAACATTTTTACCGATATTGGCCGATTATTGGAGATCGATGTCGATCGGTATCGGTGATTGTCACCGATAATTTGAAGGTTTGGTTTCCGTACAGAGTACAGTACAATATGTACTAAACATATTGAAAATAACAAATTTAGGTTACTCAAGTGAAGGTGTCAAACATCCGTTGTCACTTGCTTCGATCTGAATGATCACATCGTAAGCGGACATTATTCTGTTTACTTTGACAACTGTTTGGTCGGGCAAAGTAATTGTTGAGATTATTGAATGACAGAGTTCTTACCTAATGGTACTCTTTCTGACATCTGAGTCATTAATACACTCAAAGATAAAATATTCTATCTTAACAATTAAAAATACGATCTGTTTGATTATACGATATATATTTAAAAGAAAGAAAAACATATAAATAAACAACACTATTACAAAATATGGTACTAAGAAAGTATAAGCTGATTACATTAAGTTAAGATGCGAATACTGATTATCTTTAGTTGTTCGATATATTGAGAGTTTCCATAGTTTGTGAGTTCGTGATAGGTGTAACGAACGAACGAAGATATAGCCTAAAAAATAAATAAAGAAGACGATTAGGTTTGTGAGATCTTTGAATATTAAAGTAAAGAACAGTACACGCCAGGCACATATCCAGAAGTTAGTTTTGGGAGGGGACCACAGGTTCCTGGGGGGATGGGTAAGGTGTATCTGGGTATGAAATGTATATTAAATATATAAAAATACGCTTGAAGTTATACTAATTTTCCATAAAACTCTGAGTTCTTTGGGAGGGTCCAAACTCAGCGGACCTACTTCCTAAATACGTCCCTCGTAAACACGTTACTTGGGTCCAAGGAATATAAATAAGACTATACTCATGTATATTATGAGGTATTCACTCCCTGCTCTTGTTTGTAGACGAAGAAGAGGGGAGACAAGGGAAGCATTATGTGAGCAACGAAGAGATCTTCAGAGTTCGTTTCTTACTGAAAGATGTCCTTTCCTGGTGAGTAGTGTGTCGAAGGACGAGACTGTTTAGCACATTGTCCGTGTGAGAATCCCATTTCGCACACACATCCCAACGCACATTAAAGTTCAAGACGTGGAAAAACAAAGTTCCTTGATTCGATGGGTAGAAGAGCGTGAGAAATACGCTATTGGAATTGTTGCGTTGCCAGCTATTTACGTTCACTCACACTTGGAAAGTATGATTTTTCTCTGCTAACATTGTAATTAAACGTGAGTGTTGTTTTTACATAGAGACGTAAACAGTACTAACAATGGAAAATAAGGTAACACTGATCATATAAAAGACTATTTGTTGGTAGGCGGTCACTGCTACGATCGACACTTGTAATATCGATACGTATGAGGAATGTCTTCTTTTGTCTGCACAACACAGACGTATTGCAAATCTTTTGTGTCCTGACAATTGATACTGCCGCTTTCAAGAAAAATCGAATAAAATAATTATTTCAACGATTTTTGAGAAGTTTACGTACTCGACGTTTTGAAAAACTTATCAATTGTCCGAACTTTGGATAGTGATTTTTAAGTACAACCGCTAAATTTTCGCAAAATATACAATTTTCTGGAGGACACATTACCACCTACACCATCTTGCTGAGCAACTGCAATATCTCTAACGCATAAAGCACAAAGAAAGACAGAGTGGCGTTGCATTGCGAAATAAAAGCGGTCGCTTAGCAAGTATTGGAAATCGGATTCAAAATAATCAAACTTATATCGTCGCGTATACACAGAGTACAGTAACATAAAATAAAACTTATTACCTACAAGTGTTACACTTCATTATTGGATATGCTAAAACACAAAATACACTTCATTTCTACCCAAAATAGAGTGAAAGAACTGGTAAAAACTAACTTTTGCAGGCAGAGAGGGAGAAAAATAATCCACTATTGGTGACGACGCTCTTTCTTTAGAGACAAAGAAATATACGCAAAAGCAGTAAAACAAAGAGATAGATTCTAGATGCGTCTACACATATTGACGTAGCAAATAAAAAATGAACAATAAGACTCCGATTTTCATCTATACAATTACAGAAATAATCATTACTTATAACTTACATACCGATTACACGTTTTACATATTCAATAGCATTAATTAGGCATTTTATAATTAGAACTCAAAAATAATATAAAGTAGGACTAATTTGCAAAAAATATTCATTTTTAAAATTTCTCATTAAAAACGTAAGAAAAGTACTAAGGGTTGTCACACACTAACAATTTTGAGACATGATCGATAACGATCGCTATCAGAGACCATCTTTTTCCGATA
The DNA here is from genome assembly GCA_022664845.1 of Lepisma saccharinum. Lineage (NCBI taxonomy): Eukaryota > Metazoa > Arthropoda > Insecta > Zygentoma > Lepismatidae > Lepisma > Lepisma saccharinum. The sequence goes on along the minus strand of JAGDQP010040703.1, from coordinate 8,655 downwards.
TTAATCGATATCCCAGTGCTTCAATTGAAAATAAATAAGTATATGTGTCCTATGATGAAGAACAAATTAGAAACGTTACGCGCACCTTCACACCATGCTCTTCCGAACGATTTCAAGCGATGTTAATCGGTATCGCGTGGTGAGATTTTTCAGACAGTTATATTGCTCTAAACTTCGTATTTTAAACTGCGAGTGGTTTTACCCTTTGTTTTCTGGTTGAAATATCACATGTTTTTTAAGTTACAGGAATAGCATTCAATGTCGAAATATCGTATCACACCAATGTTGATCACTGCTTATTAGAACGGCGAACCATGATCGATGTCCGCGTTATTGGCCCCGTATTGGCTCGATACTGGCCTGATATCCTTGTGCTGCTAGGGACGAATATGCCATTTGAAAATAGTGCGACTTACATTTTACATATAAACCTCATAGCTCAGAATTTTGCTCAACTGTCATATACGATACGATTGATACGAGTCTGGTTTGAGGAAACGAAAACTTGAAAAATATCGTGCGAGAGAAGCTCTTTTTGGGCAAATTAGACATTATACATATTTTTACTTCGTTAGTTCACATACCTCTATATTGTCATAATATGAACATCACGTGGCATTATCTAGGATTAAAAAAATTAAGAAATCGTATCTGGACACGTTGATATAAACCATAACCAAAATCAGTGTGAGCAAAAATTTGTTTAATTGCCTTTAATAACATTAAATTCAAGTTCATAACCAAAATATCCTTTTTCTTGTTCCAACCAAGCTTCAACACTTGATTTAAAAAGACAAACGTAAAATTCTTGCATGAAAACTAGTATAGGCAGAAGCCACAGGAAGATTAAAGGTAATAACAATGTTTTACTTAATCTAATTAAGCTTCATTAGGTGAATTGAATGCTTAAGGTAGAAACTTTCATTAAAACTGCCATAAGCAGAAATCAGAGGAAGATTAAAGAAAGCCCGAACCGTAGTCGAGGCTCCAGAACTGGAAACATGTAGGCACCAGATGGTGTGTTTGTAAGTAAATGAACATGGTGGCAAATTGTTTCGAGTGTTGTTATATATTTTTTAAAAAAACTCTCTCCAAATGAATATAGTATTTTCGATATGTTGATGAGATCTTACATGTTAGTAATATACGAAAGTGATGAACAGCTAAAGCATATTTTTTTACTTATGGAATAATGTGCACTAAAGAACACAAGTAATCATAAATAAACAGGAAAACAAATCTATTAACTGTCTGGATTTCACTATTGCAACATCACCCAAGATCAATCAATCATCCTGACTGGGTGAAGTAAAAAACTGCAAACATCACAGATAATGGATGGGAATAGCCAAACTGTAACACGCACCCAAGCCATCCAGGAATATAAATAGGGTTGCCAGGAACCTAGAGTACCCACGCAACGCATCTAACTAAACTCTAGCTCGAAACATTTTCTACACCCCAGGCGAGCGGTGAAGAAATGTCTTCCGGATTTAAGAATATATGGGAAAGAGGATTCCAAATCCTTGTGATTGCTGCTAAAAGACAGTAAATTAGTACTAGGGAGGAAATACCGATAAGGCTACAACCTCTAATCTTTTTAATTAGATCGTCAGTTCATACTCTGAAGTACCAGCTGGTTCAGATTAGCGATAGTCTAAGAATGAAAACGAAAATCCATACTTGGGAATAGTTTCATACTATGATACACATAACAATTCACGTGTGACTCATACTGTACCTTTACTCACTTCGAAGTCTACAGGGTGGCAAAAAACCATGTCTTACCTTTACCTTAGTAGGGCACACACCTGTAGTCTGGAATCGCAATTCCTGAAATAAAGAAGACGAACACAACGAACGGCGGTTGCAACTCAACCTAAACGTCGTGTCATAACGCAAATGCAAATAATCTATCTTCACACATATCACTTAAAGGAGTTACTTCATATATCGTAACGCTGTATCTGCAGAATTTAATATATAGTTCATTTCCCAAGTTATCACATCTCAGCTGGTGAAAGAATCCTACCACTGGACCATAGATTTATGAACCAAACCTAATCTAATTAAAACGCATCTCTCAAAAGGCTAGGATAATCGGAACAGAGAAATAAATTAGTATTAATTGATTTCAAACTTCACTTAATTATTCGTAGTTAAATTCAGATGAATATCATGGTAAACGTTAATCAATTTCAATCACTAAACAACACAAATAATATCACACACTGTATATGGATACTCAACTAATACCTTACGTAATACTTAGTTAACTGAGAGGTTATATAGACTATGTTCATTGAAAAGAAACTCAAGATGTTCGAAGAATTAGAAAGATTTCAAAATTTCAATTTATTCATCGGATTTTTTACAATATTAGCATTCGGAGGTAATAATTTCATTAAAATCAGAACAGAATTAAGATTGTGCTGTCGAAATCAAACAAATTTGTATCGTCTATTTTTTACACATTGTTAATTAATTAAGCGAAAACGAAAGTAGGTTTTGCAGATATTAAATGTTCATAATTTCTATAATAATTAATAAATTTTGCTGAAATCTTCACGAGATAGTTCAAAAACATTGCTATTCAAATTAGAAAAGGTTTTACCACATTATTTCATACAAAAATTGAGTTATTATACAAAACATACCTTGACGAAAGAAACCAGTTGGGCTAATAGTAGGTGTAACGTCATGACAGATGATACTACGTTATACAATTTAATCTTTGAATAAATATAGGAATCTGCAATAATAATGTTATAAATGTGATAATTAAACGGAGAATAGTGGCTGTAGTTGAAAACAATATTAAATAATAATTTCGAGGTTTTAAATTTACAATTAAAGTCAAAATTTATCAAGAAACTGTACGTAAAAATGGTCGAACAAACACTGTCGTTAATTTGACTAATAGCGGTGATGTATGGTAGCTGTTAACATTGCTAACCGGGAATTTTAAATATAATTGGAAACTGGGAGACTAAAAGTTGGCATTTGATTATTAGAATCTAACGACCCGATAGTTGAAATGTAGCAGTTCGTTTAATAGCGGCCCCATACTGAATTTAGAACATATTACACATACTGACGAATAATCTTAAAACCAAAATAATAATTTTAATGAAGTGAAAATTTGGAAATAAAGTTGTCGGTGAAAAGTCTTGTTAGCACTTGTATCAACTTTAGTTCTTGTCACAACTATTAATATAATTCACCGGAATAGATGGTTATCTGTCGAAGTATTCTTCAGATTTACTAAATTTAGCATATATAATTACCAGTTGTAGTTAGAGCTCTGGAAATACAAATGACTGAAAGCCCACGCATCCAGCCTTCGGGACGATAAAATTGGAACTGAAACTAACATGGCGGGGAGAGCAGTTTTCCCATCAAACGGAGAAGAAGGCTGATTCACACGAATCAGCAAGAAACACGGAGCCAAGCATTGACTAGAATCCAATCAAAATAAAGCACTAAATCCAAGTCAAGGCTTCGTGACTAACGAAAACCTGAATAGATACAGACTGAAAACAAAAGCGAAAATAAAACGAAACACGTCCAAAGCGTGACTAAAACCAAAGAGAAAAATCTAAGGAGAGCACGAAAGGAAACAGAACATTACAAAGAAATAAAAGGGGAAGAAAAATAAAAATGGAACAGCAACTAGCCTGTTACACTATAACACGTCAAGAAAATAAGCTCATTAGCTAAGTATACCAAAACTATCAGGAAAATTCTTCATTTATCAATCATCAGCACATTATCTCAGCCAATGAAGGAACAGATGGACCAACTTCGTACATCAAGAATGTATATTGTGCTCTGAACCTGATCTATTACAAGCGGAGCCAGAATATCTTCAAAGATTAGCTTCAATCAATCTATTTTCCAGCAGCTTTTCAACATCAGTGAAGACAAAAATAAATGAAAGTAATAAAACGACATAAAATAAATAGTGAGATGATAGTGCAAACCAGAAAATGGGCGAATTTCTCTTTTCATTATTATAGAAAATAACGTCTAAGTAAGGTACTTTCTCAATAAAAGATCCCTCAGGTCCTATGCATGTTCCTTGACAGTCTTTTATAGAAAAAAATCTAAATAATAATCTTGTAGAGTTTTAGTTTAGCAGGAATAAACATCCACTTGAAGCCACCATGATGTTTGTTTAATTACTAGCCTGCTATTTGCTATCCACCAGCTCGCAGTTCTTCTTTAATTCACTTGATTAAGCTTGATAGGATAAAGTAAAATATTATGACTGCGGTTTTTATCAACGTGTTGTGGAAAAATGTTTTTATTTTTTTGAATAAAAATTGAACGAGTCTGTTAGCGGCACTCACATATATACAGCTAATTTCGGATCTAGCTAACTATAAGCCCGATTTTGATCCTTGAAGTTGCATTTGAAATCTCTTTGCCATACTAAGACACAGAAAAAAGAAAAGATCGGTAGGACCTCCTTGGGACCCCCCCACCCTAGGGCGGTGCGAAAAAAAAAGTCAGAATTTCACATTTCTGGTGATAGCACTAACTCCACACCATATATGCGGCCGAAACTTGTGGAATCGTAATCTACGCTTCAATACCTTTCAAACGGTGTATAACATATCAAAATCGGTGAAGCGGTTAAAAAGTTATGACATTTTAGCCCAATCACAGAATTTTCACAAATAATAGAGAAGAGCCTCTGCCATCTGTGTGTCTTTTTGCTTTAAACCCAAATGAATGTTAACTGGGGAGTATGGGGGTCAATTGCGGGCCCCAGCAAGGTGAGGTAAGAATACTTATTTTTTTATAGGAGTTACAGTTTTCGAGATACGGAGACTACCATGGTCCAAAATCGACCTTTTGTATGAAGACTATTCACTTTTTTTTTTAATATGCAACCTTACAAAATAAGTGATATCAGTACAAGAACCTCATCGGGGTAAAGGGGAGAGTGACGCAAGAATTCTACTCACAAAAGAAGTGCTACCCATTTTGCGAATGACTTTCTTTGTGTCACTATGGGGGAAGGGAGAATACTAAGTCTCTTAATTTTATTACAAAGGAAACAATTTCACCATAGTGACACAAAATGGATATCACTTCTTTTGTGAGTAGAATTCTTGCGTTACCCTTTTCTTTACTCCGAAGGGGTTCTTGTACTGATACAAGAAACAACAAAACTCCAAAGGAAATTCATGTCCTTTAAAAGACAAACGTCTGATAACTAACGCGATTGAAAACGTTGGTGAAGTTCCGAGAGTAATTGTTTATACCCTTTGATTATTAGTACGTGTTGTGTATTGAATGTAATTAAGAGCAAATCGTACAATTAATATTTTGAGTGGCATAGCATGCTTTATATTTAAATTATTAATCATCATAATGTTCCGAATGTTCACATTCTTGTCATAACCCCTCTTTCCACGCCGCAAACTGATCTATAACTTTTCCTGTCTTCGCGAACACGTAAATATTTATTAATTTATTTACTTATGAACATGGCAGAGTGTTCCTATTAACTAAATTAACAGAATTTAAAATACCTATAATGTAAGTCACAATCAAAATATAATATTGTAGGAGATGCGTGGCGATAATGATGATTTATTTTGATTGGGCAAGGTGAATTTGTGGTTATTTGTTATTACCTTCCGTCCATTTAGATGCCATCCTAAGGAATGCCTGTACAGTTTAAAGTGGCTTCAAATCCAATACGTTCAAGGTGTTCCTACCTTCACTCTTCATTACAGGGAAACAAGTGGGACCAGCAATCCACTGGAAACACAGAAGAAACATGCAAGCCATAGATTATAGCTCGAAGACATGAGAAGAAACATTGGTACAAAAATAAAAATTATGTAGTGAAGTCGTAATATCGTATAAAATTATCAAGATGAAGATCTAATCATAAGAGATTTAATGTCCTTATACAGAATCGTATTCAAGAAAACTTTATTTTGTGAATGTGGAGAAGTAGAACATTTTTTCGTCCATTAGCACACTGACATAGATTCAAAATGAATCAGATCTCAAATCTCTTAACTGTACAATCTTTCCAAAGCTATTAGAAATTGAAACTTTTATCTACCAACATACAGTTACAACAGCGTACCTAATTCATTGCTTCTTTATGACAACAAACTTCGCGACCTGAGCCGTATATGTCCAAAGGTCGTAAATAAATTTTGAAAATCAAGAAACTTCTGTAATAAAAATAGAACAAGAACTTCCCTCACAAAAATGGAACTAGGAAAAAGGACCTAGAAATTTAGGAATTTAGAAAAGTGACTCCTGATTCTCCTGAACCGCTCTGAAACTGTAAAAGAAATGACGGCATAGTAGAATAAAGTGAGCACAGACGATCAGAGCAAATCTTTACTCACCAACAATTAAAGATATAACAGCACCAGAAATCAGTCATCTGATGAAACTTCAAAGAATGGAGTGAAGTATCGAAACACGACATTAAATGAAAGTAGCTAGTAGAAGTAGAAAGTAGAATTTGAATTTATTTTTAAGACCTTTCGACTACTTTAGCTCAGGCCGGATGATGATGAAAGAATTGATGGAATGAAGAAACTGGGAGGAAACGGGGTAACCCCAAGGAAGCCTACGCACACTGTATTTGTCCACCACAAAATCCACATGGCATGAGTAGGGATCAAACCGACGACCCCAAGCATCAGAGATGAGCGCTCTACCATTAAGCCACCGCGGATCATATCTAAGTGGAAGGGAGGTACGAAATATTCTAATGTGACAATGCATGTAAACTTGTAACTGAAAAGAAACTTCCAGAAACAAAACTTCTTTAAAGAAATATCTGTTCATAATACAAACGTGACAACAATAAATACAATTAATTGTACATGGTAAGCAGTGGATTTGTAACTATAGTTACAGTTGAACTAAGGAACGTTTATACAATTCCTTAATGACTTTTCAGTTTACAATACCCATAAGCAAGGTAGTGATGTCAGCTTTTCAGGTGACTATCGAAAGACCATACATAAATTCCATTTAATTCTAAGCATCATTCTGAAATCCAAGTTGTTTTCGGACTCACATGCCTTCAAGTTGTGTAATTTCTACAAGCTCTTTTTCTGTAATAAACGTGAAGAACTGAGACGGTTTCTCACTAATTAGTTTAGAATAGATTTTAACGAATGCATGGTCCGACACTCAATTAAATTCCATTCTCCTAATGAAAGATTTTCATAGGCATTTAATAATTGGGACTGACGTAGCTATCAATTTCCATTGTTGCAGGGTTTCACATACATTTAATTTTGTTCCATTGTTAACATATTTTCGTTGCCTTGTAAATAGGTGAACGACAAATTTTGTGGTGATCATTTGGAAGACGATTTTGAGCGTATAAAAGAAAAAAAATCGACTTGAAAAACAATATCCAATTTCATTAGCGCCATTGGGCCTTGTATACATGCCTTTGAATAGTAAATTAGACTTTATTGGATCTAACGTAGAGCCAGTATATTATACTGAAAACTTAAGGCGGACCAGTATGAAATTCCAACACTGGACTAGATGTGAAATCTACAGAACGTCAAAGAGACTATAGAAGAAAAACAAGAAGATATTATGAATATATCGAAGAATACTCAGTGCATGGTTTCCTTAAGACCAACTACAAATATCGTTCCTGCTGTTCAATCCTGGAGCTAATTGTATCCAATATATAACCTGATGTGACATTTCTCGATATTTCAACTCTGTTTGGACCCTGTTTTTCCATTCCTTTGCATTATGACATCTATAACATAGTGACTATAATTGTATTTGGTAACAAATCAGATGCTTTGAGGTCTATGAAAACCTACAATGAATATATTCTGCACAATATTCCTCTGAAGAGTTTACCTGAAGCTCCTTTCTTCAGACCACTTACAATCCATTACACGTCATAGTCGCAAATTAGTTCCAATATATCAAGCGTAAACTCAAAAGTAAACTACAAAAATAAACAGTAGATTAAAACTAAACTATAATTTACTTAAGAATAAATATTTGCTATTACAAATTTGAGCAACGTTAATGATTTCGGATTCGAAAATCAAATAAAAGAAAACTGTGATGTTAACCAAAGCGTCATCAAAAGGCTACCAGACTCTTTGCTTTTAATTTCAAAACAATTTACAGTGTGTGCAAAGGCTATAATTGCGGTGTTGGTGAAGACTATGTGACCCCCTTTCCCTAGAAATAGGAAATTATTGAAAAACTACCTATCGATTGTTACACTATTTTGGAACATTAAGGTAAACCGGCCAAATATCAGATACTTGCCTAATATCGGATACCCATGCTTCTCGTCAAGTAGTTGCTGCCATCGGTAGACAATCACAGTAACTGCATAAGGTAGTGGTGCCGTATTGCCTTTGTGCGTTCGGACGCTGTAGAACAAGTTGTTGCTGAAGTGTGGCAGAAAAGCGAATTTTCGTCGATTCGAGTTTTTGAAAGGACTGTTGCATCTCGTGATAGAACACAGAAAGTAAGTAAAAATAGCACTGTACTTAATTTGTTCGAAAAGACAACATTGTGTAGTAAGTAAATAAGTCAAACTGGTACGGCCATATGGCACTGTTCGGGTTAGTGGTAAATGTTGTCACGAGGGAGAGTTCGTCCCAATATCGGATA
>JAGDQP010040702.1:0-12926 GCA_022664845.1 Lepisma saccharinum | reverse complement strand
CAAATTATGTCGGAAATTGCTTATTCTGTGCAAATTATGTCGGAAATGGCATATTTTGTGTAGATTATGGTGGAAATTACTTATCCATAATGCAGTAGGATGATTTATCTCTATGTAGCAGTTTATTCTTCAATAGCATATGAATAATAATGTAATGTACAGTTAAAAACACGCGATTGTTAAGACAGTAATCTACTTCCCGCTGGTTTCTGTTCATAGTTTGTTACATTTCATACGCAGGTTTTAAACAGGTTAAAATCTCTCTCTTCGTTGTAAAAATTATTACAGATAATCGACTCTAATATTGTTTATTGGGTAAAAGCGTATGTGAAATGTACCCCTGACGTGAAGACTCAAACTAAAGCAGTCAACAAGTCTGTCTTCCTGTTGGGCGAATCCAATGCATCTTGGCAGTCATAGATATGTGTGTGTTTGTATATATGAGGAATGCCTGCCAAACTAATACACAGGGGAGTGTTATCTTTATCTGGATGTTTTCGATAGATAGGCATGTTGACAGACAGCGCCCAACAGGATTTTCAGGCTTCGTGATGCCCAAAGAAAAGACTCATTCATGGCATGTCACCTACTAAACAAGTCCCTTGGTCTTACTTCTTTTCTTTTGTTTTGTATGTTGTTTTCTGTAATTTGGCAAGAGGTTTGGATTTCATGCGATCTTTATCTGTTAAAATGGCCGCGAAGAGAGGGAGAGAAAATTAAGGCAGGTCTGTCCAACTCGCTGCCCAACAACTCATTTGCTTCTCGTGAGGCTTGTAGGTTCAATATCTCTAAAAAGTTAGATTTCTTCTCAATACAGCAAACATTAATAACATGTTCACGTTTTTATACTGTAATATACGTTAAAGAGTTTGATCCTATTTGTATTTCGTAAAGTGAGATTATTTGTAAGTGCTTCAACGTAATTGTACACTCAAAAATGATTTTTTTTCGTTGCTGCTGATAACTTATTCCGTACAAATTATGCCGGAAATGTAGTATCCTTTCCAATATATGCAGTAAGATGACTTATCCTTCCCAATATATGCAGAAGGATGAATTATCCCTTAGAATACATGCAGAAGGATGAATTATCCCTTAGAATACATGCAGAAGGATGAATTATCCCTTACAATATATGCTGCATGATGAATTATCCCTTATATGCAGCAGGATTACATATCCCTTACAATATATGCAGAATGATGACTTATATCCCTTACAATATATGCAGAATGATGACTTATATCCCTTACAATATATGCAGAATGATGACTTATATCCCTTACAATACATGCAGAAGGATGACTATTTCGTCTCTGATAATAGTTTAGATTTTGTGTTAAAAAGAAAAAAAAAAACACCTCGTAAATGAATTATGCTATTTATAGTTCCATTACCCGACTCTTATATACTATAAAATTGTTAGTGCTCTCAATTATTCGCACCAGGGATTCTGCCAGGATTTCCAGCTTTGGGGGATGTAATGTCAGAATAGGGGGAAAGGTTAGAAGCGTTTAAATAGTTTTCCAAAGTTTTGTCGGTTTGTAACTTTACAAAATTTTAAAGTTGGGAATATTCGATATTTTGTTGTGCGGAAGGGAGGCTGGCATACTGGAGAGAGAGAGAGAGAGAGAGAGAGAGAGAGAGAGAGAGAGAGAGAGAAAGAGAGAGAGAAAGAGAGAGAGAAAGAAAAAGAAAAAAGTGGAAAGAGGAGTTCCATATAGAAGAATGACTTTATTCCTATGCAGGTACAATTTGCAACATAACGTTCACGTTCTTCTAAGATTATGTTTGGAAACAGTTAGGAGAACCTATGTGGGTTTTTACGGTAGTTCGGGTTTAGAATAAAACAACCCATGTTCTGTAGAGAAAATAAACAAGCGCACACTGCTCTACTACAATATTTTTTTTTAAGCAAATGTTTGTCCTATTCGCTGGAACTTCCCCTCAGTAGTACACTCCTGTTCATAGAAATGAGCGAATGGAGAAAGATTTCTAAACACGAAAGGATACTAAATAGTAATACCAGAGGAAAAAGGACTAAAATAAGGATTTGAAATTACATTTTGGCTCTTTCAAACTTTTCTGGATGTTTGGTGTTGACAACAGTTTGAACTTCAGAAGTTTTATCGGACGTTTTGTTTGACTAAGAGTGTACATGAAGTATTCCTTTATGTTGACATGTTGAGGAAATGCACAAAAAAAAAGCGTGTCGCTGCACTACATACTGGTGTAAAACTAGATCGCTCATTTGTTGGCCAGGCGCTTCTTATGGTTCGGTTCGTCATTATTTAATTTTAATCTATAATAAGTCCTCTGTGGGTGAGTGTAACGCTCGCTGCCTTCAAGGGATCCTCGGTTCGATTTCCGGTGGAACCACAAGTGGTATGGAACCCACATTAAACTATAGGTCCCGTCCTTAGGACGTCATCTTCATCTGATGGAAGACATTGACAAACCACCATCGGTTCACATTGCGTATAAGGACCCTCGGGTCAGCACCTACTTTCAGGCAGAACACCCACCATCATCATCAGAAGAAGTACGTGAATAATTTTAAAATAGTGCGATCTGTGTAGTGCATTTTCGATATTCCTTGGCCTTCCTTACAATCCATGCTCTATTGCTCAACCGCGCTCCCCCCTTTCTTTGGCCTCCACCGACGCCAGTTTGTCAGTTCTTCCAAATTGAAAACTCCCCAAGAACAGACGCAGAAGCCAATGAGAGTCAATAATGTTGTAACAAAGTGGAAAATTTTGCAATTAACTGCCCACTCGGTTTCTTCTGCGTCTTTTCATTTTTTTTTTTTAAGAGCTGTTTAGCACCAGTTGCCAAATCAGGGAGTGATGTTTCGAAAAAAAAAAAAATGAACCAAGTTAGAGGAATCGTCATTAAAAAAAAAAAGTTGTAATAAATAGTAGTTTCTCCAATTTTGTGGTCTGTTCGTTTTGAAACATTTGTGACACCCAATCGATATTTACTGTAATCAGTTGACAGTGGCGGCTCCGAAGAACTGCTTCTTTTTTTTTCTTTTTGTTCTGTCTGTAACAAGAGACTCTTAAGGGTCGTACACACAATACGTTTTGCAACATGTAAAAGGAAACTAGCCTAGGTGTACTCCATTAAAAAAATAAAAATCAACTAGCGGTGTTCCAGTGGAGATAAACCTCGTGTCTCTTTCCAGTCTCTATGTTACCTTTCAACACACAAGCATATTGTGATTATGTTAAAGTTTGACACCTATTCTGGTTAATGGAATGCATGTAATTACGAGACTTCAATCATGAAGGAACATAACAAGGATACAACCTGAAAACAGTGTAATTTAAAGGATTCCACACATGTTCTCACTAGTACAAGCAGCATCAAAATCCCTTTAACATTTTGTGGCATTGAAATCATTTCTCGGACAAGACGATTACCTAGCAACTGAAATTGAAAACCATTCAAAACAAAGTTGAGGTTCGATTTCCACGAATGGATCATCCACACGCCCTCCTACTGTGGTCACAGATTTTCTGCGTATCACACACCCTCTTCAAATAATTGAACACCTCCCTCAAGGAGCACATTTTCTTTTTCTTTCTTCTGTCAATGCGTCTTCCATTTTATTGTGTGTGTCCAGTAGGGATGTTCGCGTCGTTTTTTTTTTTTTAAAGTAATGTTGATATAGAATTTCTGTCATAGTTGGTATAATCTTGTTAAACAACAAATAACATTTAAAACTCATTATTAAATTCATAAAATAAATATATATTTGCAAGTTTCGAACGCAAAAGATTTTTTTTTTTTTTTTGTTCTCGTGAATATATATACCTGTTCGTTGATGAAAAGGTATCCCACGTCACCATGGAGAAGTTGTAATATTACCTGTTAGTCTTTGAAGCTTTTGTTTTATGGCTGTATATATGTGGAGAGTGGAGTAGGGGATGTTCCTATGAACAAGGAAAAGACGACACACTAAGCAGTGAAACTATATCTTGTTAACGTTTCCATGCCAACGTGTATTGAATGGCGGAGGTACAGAAATAAACTGACTCCCGCTGCTTCTATCTTCTTCAGGACTATGGAACCTCCACTCCAAGTATCTCTGTTTTTGACTTCTTTCAAGAAATTTCATATCAGACGTACATAAGGAAAAAAAAAATCATCTCCGAACGAGACATTGCATGCATATATGAAAATCGATTTTTTGTCTTTTATATTTTTTGATAAAGGCTTTTATTTTAAGTTTCTTGAATATTGATTCGTGAAAATGGCCGATGAAAAGGTTTTTCGTAGTCTACAGGCTTCACAATTTTCGCAACACCGAGCTGATATACATTTGCATGTATAGAACGTTGAATTTAAATCTTCATCACTTGCGGGAGGTTCTGGGTTTGATCCCAGCGGCCGACCATTCTGACTGAAGGTTTTCCAATGTTTTTTCTATCACGCCAGGCAAATGCCGAGATGGCACCTTCAACATAGGCCCTGGCCGACACCTTTCCGAATCCTTTCCCTTTCGCTATCTGTCTGGGTGTGAAATTTACGTAAAATGCATGTAATTTTGCCAGAAGTGATACAAATACTTTTAAAATTCTGAATTTTGGAGAGTCCAGACCTCTAGGACCACCCTCTGCGTATGTCCATGAACCCGTGGTACTAATCTAACCTAATCTATGAACAAAAATGCAAGAAAACCTATTAATAGTAAATATAAGCATATAAATATGTATTTTGAAAAACAATATTTGTTCTCACTGGGATACGAATCCGTTTTTTTTTTTAAACTTAATATGCCGACCATCACTGAACCACGGGGGCAAGATGGCGGCCTCTGCAAATTCCAAGACTCTACTTAAAATGTGTAACCATTGGCCATTTTCTAAGAGTCTTACTGCACAGCATTTTTTTTTTTTTCATTTAAGCGCGCCCGTATATATACGGAGAAGCTATAGAATTTTTCTGGTCTGTCCGTCTGTCCTCTCTCCTAGATCTCAGGAACTACAAGTCAGAGATGATTCATACACCTTTTGGATTCTTCATAATCTGAAAGAGGGGAAAAAACTATGTCGTTGACTCTGTCTTTGGAGGTTAGTTCTTAAAGAAACCTTTGTTATTATACGGATCACTTCCTTTTTGTCTATAAAACCATTACCAAGCCTTTTTTTTTTTTATGGTCTGAATTGGAATTTTTCGGCGTGAATTGGAATTTTTTGGTCTGAACACGTCAGTCTGGCGATAATGTCCCGCCTCGATCAGTTTTCAGGGGAGCGGTAGTGGGCAAGAGCTTTAGTTGCGATACTATCCTGTTTTTGGTATGGTCTATATGCTGATATAATAAATATGGAATAATTCTGATGCTGATAAAAAATAATGAACACACAAGAGAAAACGGTCTGAGCCACAGTTGCCTAAAGGCCTTAAAACAAATTCAAATTTCAAACATGATTAGAAAAGTTTTCAAAGCTTAGAAACCATCAGAAGAATAGTTTGAGGTTGAGAAGGGGAGAGAATTTTCTACTGGATCTGTTGTCACGTACTTGTCTCAGCGAATTCCCTTCACAGATGTTGTATATAAATGTACTCACAAGGAGACACACACACACATATACATGTAGTGCAGGTGTTTGTTTGTCTTGGCAAAATCCATTGTGTCGCTGGCTGGTCTACCTGCCTGGTACCATGTTTTTATGTCAGTACTGAAAGTGAGTGTGATACTGTAAGAACTTTTTTTTTTTTCAAAACATGCTCTCTACCATACACCTATAACGTGCAAGTGAAAAACCATCTGTCACAAATGTTCGTCTTATGTACAGCCTGATTCACAAAGTGTGGCCCGAAAATTTTTGAAAATTGCAAGATTTGACAGCGAATCAATATACGAGACAGCCAGAATGATTGAAATGTTGATTTTATATCTGGTAGGAAAGTTGTTCGGAAGAGTTCGCCAATTTCTAAATTTTGTTTAGGGTCTTCAGCCTTCTAAGGCACAGGCCGGGATAGGGGGATGCGGGATGTTGTCGGACAGGGCCTACATTGAAGGTATCATCCCGGCATTTGCCTGATGTGACTGAGGAAAAACCTTAGTCAGGATGGTCGGCTGCTGGGATTGAATCCAAGATGCTGTCGGCGATCTGTAGGAGTCTGCAAAACAAACCCCTTTCGTGAAGCATGAACAAGAGAACTGTGTTTATTTTGTGTTGCCCTGTGTGGTGTGTGGCACGATAGCATTTCTTGACGTATTGTTGTTTCCAGGCCGTTCTGGGTTGTGATAAGTTTGGAAACAGCAGGCGTAGAAGATTAGTTGCATATTGTGAAATGGGTCACTGATAAATCAAGAATTTCGTTCGTCGTCTAAGGCGTCCCGGGTTCGATTTTCGGGATGGACATATTCAACGTTGATGGCTCGGTATCCATTTTAAAATGTATGTCCCATCCTTATCGCAACTCACGCCGAATAGAAAACAATGACAAATTTACATTGATTCACCTTGCTCATAAAACTACATCATCGGGTTATAAACCTGCCTCCCTCTGGACAGAATACCCACTTGTAATTATATTTTACGGACATATATATAGAATACCATAGTTTGTTCTGTGTGAATTGGGGGTGTATAATTCCGTAAGTTTTGTAGAGGTGGTATATTTCGACTATATAAATAAGCTTACTAAAATTAGTTCAAGGTTTAATTATATTTGTATTATTAGGTTATGCGATTGACAGCCCTAACGATTAAGGTTAATGTAAAACAAGACACCAACAAAAGATGGCAGCACTATGTCTAATGTATTTTTATTGTTGCATGAAATTCCAATGTTGCTCCTACAAATTCAAGCCTAGAGAGTTCAAATTTTCAGGCAAGAAAGTTCATAACCAATTCAAGAGTTCTATCCGTGCCTATTTTTTATTTTTGTTTTTGTTAATTGTTGAAAGAACTTCATTGCTTTAGGTTTGGATATCCATAACAACAATGAAGCGATTTTAACAATGAGCAAGAAAGAAAATAAAAAAATCGGCACGGATAGAACTCTTGAATTGATTATGAACTTTCTTCCCTGAAAGTTTTTGAACTCTCTAGGCTTGAATTTGTAGGATCTACATTGAAATTTCGTGCAACGATAAAAATACATTAAGACATATACGGAAATAATGCTGCCATCTTGTGTTGGAGATCTAGGCTTTACATTAACCTAAGAAATGTTTCTAATACCCGTTCCAGTGGGGAACGTCGCAGACTTTGGTTCGACATGGGAGAGGCACGCGAGTTGGATTTCCACTGCTGGAAATCCTGATATATTTTTAAGTATTTTTGTCAGCTTCACCAGGTCAATTAAAGACCGGGATAGTACCCCAGATAACACTCTGGCCGTCCAAACTTAGCCGTCTCTCTCCGAGGGATGTGGTCCACCAGAGGTTCAGATTACCCAACAAAATTCCTCATTGCCTGATGATAAAACTCTGCTGTCGTGTGCTGGAATGTTGTGAAAACAAAGTGTTTTGGAGTTCTGGATGTTTCAGAAAGTTCTCCGAATTTTCCGGAAACTTCTAGCGTGGAATGGTCTAATGACTGAAATTTTTCAGTTCCCCTCGGTTTCACCAGGCGTTAAGAAAGGCCCTGGCCGATTCTCTACCTAACCCATCACTGCCTGAGCGAAAAGGACTTAAGTGAAATTCACATTCAGTTCGTTTTTTTGTCATTTTAATAGAGTCGTGGAAAAAAAAAAAAAAGCCGCAGCCAAAATCTACCGACGGGAAGTTGCCCTAGCTACTAGCCTGCTTAAGAAAAAGGTGGTTGGATAAGATTGAAAAGGGTGGAGACTCCAAACGTATTTTTTGTGGTGCGGACACGTTGAAAGGTATGAAAGCCTTTACCTAACTTACATAGACTTTGCTGGTATATAGGGAGTAGGCTTAGCGATGGTTTGGGAAACTGTGTTTTTTTCTGGGGGTGTTGTAGAATATTCACGCAGATTTTATAGGGATATTTGATTTTTATATCAATAGAGAGGAAGGGGAGCTTTAGCAGTGTTTGGGAGGTAACTCCCATAGGCCTGTTACATAGTCATTCGTAGCTACGGACTACGAATGTGTAGTTAATTCCATTGGTCTTATGGGAGCTTTTCGTCATCCGTATTCGTCCATAGGCGCACGGACTGTACGGAGCAAGACGACCTTTCACATTCACGCGTAGTGTTTTGTATAAACGAGTTTTCATTTAAAAGTTTGCTCTTTTTTAAATGGACAGTACAGTCAGTGTTGCCAGTGTTTAAAAATAAATAAGTACCGGGGCCCATGAAGATTAAAATATTACAAAAGTTATACGCGAAATTCTCTATGCGATTTCGTTTTTTTAAAAGACTGTTATATCAGTCCCCGTGGTCCATTGGTTAGAGTCACGGACTTTGGATTGGTAATAACGAAGTTGTAGAACGTCATTCAAGATAAGATTTCCCCCAAAAAATCAGGTCTGGCAACGCTTTAACAGCGAAACCAAGAAGAAATGTGGTAGGCTATTTGAGTCGTTTTTTTTAAATTGCATTAAAACAAAAGATCTTGGCAATATGATCATCGCGTATTACGGATGACTGTGTAAGTGGTCTTAAAATCATGAACAATACGGATCCGTTCCGTAGCTACGGATGACTGTGAAAGATATATTTCTCTAGGTTGTCGCAAAATATCAAATTTGGTTTTGAAAAGTTGAACGGTAATTAGAAGCCATCATACATATACATCAGTCAGTGCTCCGCGCACCTCAGATTGGGAACTACAGTATATATGCCTATAGTTTTAATTAAACCTAAAACTTCCGAATTATGGCTGTGTTGTGTGCTATTCAATTGTCTTCTGAGTAATTTTTCTTCCTTTTGTCGAGATATGAATGAGGACGTTATGTTCCTGGTGAGTGTAGACATTCGTTTGTATGTGTTATTTCTCTCTTTCTCATGTTTACGATATTATTTCATTCTCGTGTCCCATTAAACATTTCCGTACAAGCGTCAACAGCGACCGTTTGGTCTTTAGCAACTACAGTGGAAGAATTGTCAGGGTTCATTAGAGGGTGAAAAACTGAGCCAGCATGAAGACGGGGAGGGGGGAAGTGGGGGTATGAGGGAGGGGAAATGGAGGTGGAGTTACGTCGTTGGCTGCCACTCAAACATGTCAGTCAGCGCGCAGACGGATAGATCTGGAAATAGCTCCCCTTGACAAAGCTACATACACCTGACCAAGAGATGGCACCCGTATACTTGTTTCCTCCCCTCCGTAACGCAGCGTTGGAAATTTTTACGTAGTATCATTTTCGATAAATATTTTCTTCATTGTAAGGTAAGTTAGAGATATAAACTTCTGCTTAAAATACAGTTTTTATTTTGGCTAAAAAAAAAGTTGTTCTAATGTTCTTGGATAAAACCATTTTGCTTTCTGTGCGCGTTGACATGGCTTCAAGTACTGTTGGGCGTTCATTAAATAGAGGGGTTCGAAGCCCACTTCATAAAAAAAACTATTGGGACCCGTCATTAGAAGTTAGTTAGTTAGGATCAGTGTTCGAAGTTGGAAAGAAACAGAGACTGTATGTTTTCCTAGTATTTGCCTAGACAAAGTGTTTCATTAACAGTATGCGTTTAGTTCTCAAAGACCATAGCCGGTATGCCATACCGGTGCATAATCGCCTCACTTCGACCACTGGTTAGGATGTTAGTAACAGTTCAATTAACTGCATGACAGGCCTTTTAAAGTGCTGTTATTTTGACGGGCAGGACAGCCGCTGGGATGGTTCCCAGGACCATCTGACCTCAATATGGCAACAGAACATCTGAATCAGTCCAATTGTCCCATTACATAGTTTTTAAGTTTAAGAAATTTCTCATGTCTTATTATTTATTATTTTTTTTATGAATCAGTGTCCTATTTTTTATGAAGGGAATTAGGTGGCACACGGGTTCGAGCTCCGTGGCCAGCAATCAACAAGGGAGATTCCAAGAGGATAGTTCTCCCAAGGACCTCAACCTGTCCAGGAGGTGATTACTGAGTGGCATTATCATCATCAGATATGACAGGCTTAGGTCAGAAGTTGCTAATTAAGTAAATTAAAAACAAAAAGAACTGGTGACGAAGATTTTTGTAGGCGGAGGAAGGGGGTGGATTCCAAGCGTGTCCTCTTACATGTTTTGTCACTGCCCCGTCCCAGAACAAATATTAGGTTTCTTGACTAAATGTTTTCAACTCATTTTTTTTTTTTTTTTTTTTTTTCAGTTCTGGTCGCTTGTAGTCATGTTAAATGCGCGTGTACAGAGAACTATTTTATTCAACACGTACCAATATTTTATGTGAAAGGAAAACTTCCAACCCTGCCACGAGTTCCACCTAGCCGCACCTTTGTTTTCACACTGTATAAAGTGCTAACTAAACCGTGCCGTGTTGGATGTGGTAAAATACGGTGAAGCAGCGAATACAATCGGTGGGCACGGGACCACTCCAGCGCTGTGCATTTTACTGCGTGTGTGCGTCTTGTTTGAAGGTGCGTTTTCGGAGGAATATTTTATTTTTAAACTAGGAAAAAAAGAAGTTTACCCATTTGTGTTGATATCGTGAGAATTAATTAATAATAAATAAATAAAAAAAGGACAAATAAGGCATTCCAAAATAATAGTTTTCTGGATTCATCATTCAATTTGTGAGTGTAGAAACAGTTTCATCGTGACGATCATTTTAAAAAATTAGTTCGGAGAGTGGTGATATTCGTCCGCAACAATAGAGCGACTATTGTTGTTAACTGTTGCATTTAAAAAAAACAATTTATAAAGTTCTGTTTTGAACGAAGAGTCGTAAAAACTTTTCGATTCGAGAAGAGAAACTTGAGTGACGTGAAAAGACTTGTGCTGCCCGCTAGTGGCAAGGAGTGATTAGAAGAGTGACGTAGTTTTCAAGGGAAGATGATTGGAGGCGTCGCGTCGCGCTATGAAGAGTAGGCGACACGTGTCCGTGTATCAAATTCCTGCTCGTCCTGTGTTCTGGGTCCCTCAATTACCGTACCTCATGCCAGGTAACAGTAAGTTTCATACAAATTGTATAGTGCTTATCATTGTTTCAACGAAACAATAAAAAAGATATCTATGTGCTTGACAAATAGATAAAATGTCTGCGAGAGAAAAATCGTATTGGCGCAGCGATTTCTGTTGTGGGAACGTAAATATTTTATTTGTACTACTAGCGGGAGGGGCATCGGTAAACGTGGAAGTTTGGTCACATGCGAGTTTGTAAATATTGTGTTTGATTCCACTGGTGCTTTCGAAACTATTATTCGCCCATAGCACGTAAATAAATCCGATGTTTGTTGCATATAAACGTCTGAAAATTACATTGTGTATTAAGATCTAATTGGGCATTAATTTTGTAAATATATTTATTTCAGTGTTTTCCCAAGCTGTGTACAACGGCTGTGTGCAGCGTATTCATTAATATTTACAAGCAAGAAGAGATTTGGACATTTTCCAATTGTTGCTTGTTTTTACGCTACGTAAATTTGAAAAGCGTGTTGGGGGGCAAGCATTTGTTTTCCGGGATTTGGATGGGGGTGGGGATTTATGGAGTGATCGTGAGGAATACGTACGGAAATTGAGAATTGATGTACAAGGGCACCTAAGAAATTGATTTTCTTTTTTATTAAAACGAAAAATACCTATATAGAGTAAGTTTCAAGACCACTTTGGATCTTGTAGACATTTAATTTTTAGCAGTCGGTAATGTTGCCAGATACCTTAGTTTTTATTACGTCTCATTTCACGAGAGGGAGAGATATAGCAAAACAATTCGGAAGATGTAAGTGGGGGTCTGAAATTCCTGATTTATATTGTATAGTTGTTTTGGATAGAAGAAGCTGTTACGACCTAAACGCGTAGCAAATTTTTAGCGATTAGTACCTTTGCGAGTACTTGTAAGGGTGTTAATCAAGGTTCAATTACTACATTCTCTTAGCAAGACGGGAAGAAACAAAATCTTCAGTGAGAATAGCCCAAATCCTTTAAACAGCTCTTAATTGAAATATGTAACGAAGAATTTACAACGACCGTGGTGGTGTAATGCGTAAGGGCAGAGTTCACAAGGTTCTGGGTTCGAGTCCTGGCTGGGGCAATGTTTATAATCGATTTTGGGAACTTTGATTATCTCGGCCCGTCTCTATTCGATAAACTATTAATGGATCAGAAGTACCCACGTTTTTATTTTAATTTTAATATTTACATATTACAGACCTGTGTGGCTGGAAATTGTGTACATACCAGAGACATCCTCCCCCAAATTCTCGAGCCTTCGCCAGCTTTAAATTTTTTACGGTTGAAAACTGATAGAAAGGCCTATACTTTTCCTATTTTGTCTTTACCCCCCCCCCCCTCCCCTAACTGAAAATACAGGCAGAAGCCCCTCAATGATGAAGATGAAGCAGCTCGTCGCTTTAACGTAAATGGGAACCTAAAAAAGTAGCTCAAGCTTTGTTTTTAATACTATTGAATATTAACATTTCATTTTACCCTTTCTCCCGTATTTTAGGAAAATAACTGAGAAATTAAATAAGAGTGACATTTCCGAAAACTGCTGCGGTAATAGTTTCGAGTGCATGCTAAGTGGACAAAACTACAATTTAATTGTTGTTGTTTTTGGTTTAAATGCTGGAGTATAACGTTCTTATTATGCTGCTTCAGATTTCTCAGCTTAAATAATTTTAGAATTTCAGTTCATCTGATACATATTTACAAGTGTTCCAAAATTTGATCGTTACTTGTCGTTTATCCTGTATTTTTTTTTTTTTTAAGGGAGTTGCAGACTTGTCAGCTCTCACGCAAAGAACCTGCAAATGCACGCATTTTGAGAAAAAGTGTACAATTTTAAAAGTGAAGTGCACAATTTACGTACTGAAAAGTGAACTGAAAACAAAAAAAAA
>JAGDQP010040701.1:5074-17193 GCA_022664845.1 Lepisma saccharinum | reverse complement strand
CTTTCTTGATTTACTGCATACATTGTAACAGAGAATTTACATTCTTCCCCTCCAATGGTGACTGAATTCTCCTGACCACCTACTTGTTCTGCCTTTTTCTTCCATTTACTCGTTCTAAATAACTTTCATTTAAAAATTGTTTTATCTCAAAATTTTGTGGGGAGCTGTATCCCCATCAGCCTCTTTTTGTGTACGTCACTGGTTGAGAATATATCTTGGTTTGTCTTCATTCGAATTTAAATTGAGGAATTAAATGTAAGTGGTTACTTACTGAAGAAATCACCGTACCAAATGTAAACTCAGGATCATTGAAATGATCGACAAACGTTTTATAAGTGTATTGCCAAAATGCAAACTTGTACAAATTGGCAATACTGTACAGATGTACGTCGTTTGCTAGTTCGGTATTGCCATATTTCAAACTTGAAAGGCTTAGAATGTCATTTTCTTTGACACTGACTGTATTTTTATATTTTCTTTTACTATTATACCCTACGTAAATCTTGAGAACATATTTGTTGAAAAGCACAATTTTGAACTGCAAAATTGAATTTGGTAACTTCTGAAACACGCAAATTGTTTTGCTTTCTAATACAGATTTATATGAATTAAAGATTTCAGACCTATTCGATTTATACTTTTTGTTTATTTCTGTACTTTCTTATTGTTCACCAGTTTGGGTTTATAGCTTGTGAAATCAAATTATCTAAATTGTACAAAATCGAAAACTTAGTTAATTGCTTTACACAATAATTTTTTTTACGAAATTAGTAACATGAAATCAACAAAATATATTTTGAAATTTTTTCAATTGAAAAACAAAACACGAAGAAACTTAACCGCTGCTTTTCATGGTACCACACCCTTTTTTCGATTTTTGAAAATTATGGAAAGACGAAAAGCGATATCACAATTTTTGAAACTAGGCTCGGTGATGATTGTAAAATTCTGTGATATAAAGTTGCAAGTGTTTTAAAGAATTCAATTCTAGCTGAGTTACTTGACGGCCCAGCTTATGACATCATAATTCGCTAGCTGTTAAATATCTCGGCCTAGAAATGAATTCTCTAAAACAATTTTGACTTTATTTCACAGAGTTCTATAACCATCATGGAGCCTGCTTACCAAAATTGTAAAATTTTCTTTCGTAATTCCACAATTTTCAAAACTCGAAGAAAGAGGTGTGGTACATAGAAAGGAGCGTTAATAGCTTTACATATTTTTACAAGATAATGCAGGGCACACCCAATTCGAATGACCTCTTACGTCTTCTTAATGTAAGAGTATCCAAACAAAATTATAGATTTCAACCTCCAAAGATCGAGATTACTTTCGTTCAGGTATCCGAATGTTTACAGTTTGTCATATTCTTAATCTTCTCTTCCGTTGGCACCCAGCTAAATGATTGTTATACGAACTTGGAGTGAAAACTATTAAGATATAATTGTTTTTCTGTGTTACTGTTGTCTCGTTCCTGTTACGCGTGTTACGTCACTTCGTTACATGAACGATGCAAACTGGCATGTGGTGTATCCGTGCTAAGTCATAATATATAAAAATAATAAATACGGCCCTTTGGAATGTTCAAGTTTACGGAATAACCGCTTTTTCCTAACAGTAAAAGGGCCGCCTGAGTTTACTCATTACATCCTTTTCCGAATATGAAAGTGAGACATCCATGTTTACTGTTTACCTCATCTCTCAAAGAGCAGATGAAATACCCGAGTTAACTCGTTATCTTCTTTATATAATCGTAAATGAATTGTCCTGTTTACTCATTGCATTCTTTTCTTAACTGTAAGTGGGCCACCCGAGTTTGCTCGCAGTATCCTTTTGTAAATAGTAGATGGGATGCCCGAGTTTACACATTACCTCCTTCTCCTAACCGCCAATGAGCTGCCTGCGTTTACTCGTTATCTTAATCGTAGATAGACTGCCCGAATATACTCGTTACCTTCTTTTCTTAATCGTGAGTGGACTGTCGGAGTTTACTCGTTGCTTCCTCTTCGAAATAGTTGATCAGGCGCCCGAATTTACTCGTTACCTCTTTTCCTAATAGTAGATCAGGTGCCCGAGTTTACTTGTTATCTCCTTTACCTTATCAAAAATATGCTACCCCAGTTTACTTGTTACCTCATTTTCTTAATCATAAATGCACAACCGTGTTTATTCTTTACCTCTTTTTTTTCAAGTAGTAGTAGCGACGCCCGATTTAAGTTGTTACCGGTACCCCCCTTTTCGTAATAGTAAATGAATCACCCGACTCCTTATCTCTATTTCCAAAGAGAAGATGAGACGTCCGCAATTACTGTGTATCTCCTTGCTGTGATAGTAAATTGATCACCAGAGATTACTCGTTGCTTCCTTCCCCTAATCGTTAAAAAGGGTTGCGCGAATCTACTCATTAACTCAAGTCTTTTAGCGCACCTGTATGAACGTCTGTGAATAAGGGAAGATATAGGGTTTGTCCTGTTTGTCTACCCGCAGCCCACCCTCCTGGATCTCACCAAATACAAGTCCGACAGAATTGAGCCATACACCGTTGGATTCGTCATAATCTGAAACGGTGGGGAAACTTATGACTTTGACTATAAATTTGACAGGTCCTTTTCATTTACTTAGTTTTCTCCACTTTTTTCTATGCATTTTGACATGGTAGTTTGTCCTTCCCCCTTGATCTCAGTAACTACAAGTCACAAAGAGATTAACCATACACCGTTGGATTCGTCATGGTCTGAAACGGTGGGGGAAATTATCAGTTTGACTCTAAAACTGACAAGTCCTTTTGAATCGCTTAGTATTCTCCATTTGTGCTTCTCCTAGATCTCAGTAACTACAAGTCCGACAGAGGTAAGCCATACACCGTTGGATTCGTAATCGTCTCAAAGCATGAAATCACCTATCAAATAAACTTTAAAACTCGCAGGTCCTTTTCAGTCACTTAGTATTCCAAATCTGTATGTTTCTTTGTCCCACCTGGATCTCAGTAACTACAAGTCACACAGAGATGAACCATACACCGTTGGATTTGGCATGGTCTCAAACGGTGGGGAAACTTATCAGTTTGACTCTAAAAGTGAAAGGCTCTTTTAAATCACTTAGTATTCTCCATCTCTATGTAGAGTTCATATCCTAAACCGCTAGAGCTAGAAACACCAAAAATGGTATGAAGGTACATCATTAATCAGTAGATTAAGAAAATATTACAAATGTTGAGAACGTCGCCATCTTGGATCCAAAAGAGAAACGAAATTTGGAACGAGGGTACATCATCACTAGTATGTCACGAAAATATTACAAACTGTTCCCAAAGACGCAATCATGGATCCAAAATGGAGGACCCTAAAAATCAATTTCCCATACCGTTTGAGCTATAGATACGAAATTTGGCATATCACAAGTAATTTATCAAAATATTACAATATTTTGAAAAGTCCCCATCTTGGATTCAAAATGGCCGCCCAAACCCATTTCCCACACAACTAAAGCTAGAGAAACGAAATTTGGCATGAAGGTGTACGACCAAGAGTAGACTACAATAAGTGGGGCAAACCTCCCCTATGGGACCGCAGTTCCCTGGAGGGTATGGGAGTAGTAGATCTGTACCATGGGGGCGGAGTCCCCGGGGAAGTCTGGTTACGATAACCACATGAGCTAGTCAAGCGAAATTTGGCGAAAAGGTAAATTATCAAGATTAGGTTACGAGAAACACATTAAATGATCAAAACGTCGCCATGTTGAATCCAATATTGCCGACTAAGAATCAAACAGAAGGCCTATTTCGCCCAAACAAATGCATTTCGACTCAGAACGACGTGCATCGGGACCGCGACAAGGTGTCACGATGACAAGTTGTACCTCAATGCTTGGCTCACTGGCGTCAAGTTGTATGACTTTTATTTTGGTTTGCTGGCGACAAGGTATCACGACGTTAAGTTGACCCACATTCCTGAAGAGGTACAACTTGTCGGGACTGCACCCGACAGGTTCTACCATATTTATTTTGGTTCGCTGGCGACAAAGTGTCACAACGACAAGTTGACCCACAAAATGTGGTATAACCTGTCGTCGTGACACCTTGTCATCGCCCCCATGCATCATTGGTTTTAATGTATTTCTAAATCCACGATTCAGCGGTTCCATGTATTCGAGCTAGTTTCGGCCGTCATCTTGAAAAATGAAATTTTCCCTATATCTTCGGTATTTTTGGGAATATCTCGACCAAACCTGTACATTCCGACTCAGACTAATTTAAATATATTAAAATCGTTTTAAATGTATTTAAATGGTTTTCATGTTTTTTCGGCAGCTCCGGCTGCCATCTTAAAAAAACGGACTTTTCCCTATATCTTCGGCGCTTATGGGAATATTTCAACCAAACCAACATATTTCAACCCAAAGCGATGTACCTCAATGATTTAAATTTATTTTCGGTACCTTCCGCCGCCATATTGAAATATACTTTTCCCTATGTCTTCGGTATTATGGGTATATTTAAACCAAACCAATATATTTTGACTCAAAGTGATTTACCTCAATGATATTCACGTATTTTTAGTACCGTTGGATTCGCCATGATCCGAAACGAAGTGGAAACTATGAATGTGACAGAGATAAGCCATACATCATTGGATTCATAATGGTCTGAAACCGTGGAATATCCTACAACTTTGACTCTAAAATTGGTAGGCCCTTTCTATTAATAGTCGCTTGGTATTCTCCATTTGTGCCCCTCCTAGATCTCAGAAACTACAAGTCCGACAGACGTGGTCTATACACCGTTGGATTCGTCATGTTCTGCAATGGTGAGATAAGCAATAACTGTGACTCTAAAACTGGCAGGTCCTTTTCAATCGCTTATTATTCTCCATTTGTGCCCGTACGAGATTTCAGTAGCCACACGTTCGATAGAGATAAGCCATATACCGCTGGAATAGTCATGGACACCGGTGGGAAAATCTACGACTTTGATTCTGAAACTGGCAGGCCCCGGCATTCGCCTAGTAACCTTCATTTGTCCCTATGATTTTAACTCTTTCTTTTGGATACGTTATAAGATAATTGTAATTTATATGGGGGCGCTTTGGTTTTGTCTACAATAAAACCATTACTTAGCTTGTTCTGTATGATCTGACATCAGATGATCCTACAGCGGAACGATGCCAATTTGTAAGGTGATTATTATTCTAAAGTAGAGTTTTTGATTTTAAAATCTGAATTGATTAGCACTGGAAATACGTATAGGTCTTTTGTTATTTCAAAAAAGCGATTGCTTATTATTATTTTTCTGGAGAGGTTACCCTTTAGACAGCTAGTAGGTATAAAAATGTAATACTGTAAAGAAAAGACAAACCTGTTAGGTTTGATTTTAAAGAAAAGCAAAGGACAAGATCTTATGCAAAAGCATAAAACTTCGATTATTGATATTACTGGGAGACATCTTTGAAAATGTGAATTCTTTGATACAGTGACTTCTGATTAATTAGTGATGATACACTTTTGCGAAGGATTACATCGAAGGAATAGAAATATATATTACATATCAAATGTAATGCTGTTTTAAGCAAGAAAAGACGGGCAACTTTAAGATTAATTAAGAAGATACGTTCTGATTAAGATTGGAAGATATGGAACCTAAGAATACGACACGTTAATATTGAATAGTGTTGATCTGAATAAATATTCGCATTTGACTCAATGATGTCCTTAATAAATGTGCATGATATATTAATGAGATTATTAACTGTTTGGTTTATATCTAACCATGAAACGCTTACTCGATCTTATGCAGTTTTGGATAATCTTCAGATGCTACCTTGGTTATCCGAAAATCTAATCTTGTTGATATCTTCAATGCTTGCTAAAGTAAATCCCAGGCATTGCAAGAAATATCAACAGTTACACCATCCCCTTTGAGCAGATTTTATTGGATCATTAGATTTTTGTGGTATTTATAGACGGACATGAAATAATAGGTTTGAACTGATCAGATGTATTATTTTTAAGATAATTTTTTCAACATGAATTTTTTCTTTCATAAATTTCAAGTTTCACTCACAGCTGTTTCTCTTTATCATGAAACTGGACTATAATAAATTCCTTTTAGAAATATTGTTTATTTTAGCCATGAATAATAGTGCAGAACCTTAGAAAGCGTTCAGTTCTAAAGAACAGTGGCTACCAAGAAATATTCAATACGTTTCAGACATGTTACCTTTCAATCAAATTCTTAAAGACTCCATAGATTGAAGGACATTATTTTGCATTTCCATTTCAACTAGTTGTTGTCGATACTTCGAGAATAAATATTTAAAACTTATATAGTATATTCCAATTTACACAAACACACATACACCCAAAGAGCAAGCAGCTACTAGAACACTTAGAAGAAGAAAAAGATGTTATAACCAATTATATTCTAGGTTCTGGAGCGTTGTAAGAAAAACTCTGGAGGAATGGACCCCTTTTTTTTCTTATCCAGCTTAAAATACGGTTCACATAATGATGTCATTACATCTAGTGGCCGGAGGCAAGAAAAAAAAGTTCTTTAAGAAGACGGAAAAGAAAAAAAAGGAAAAACGGAAAGCGACTTACTTTCTTAGGAATTTGTATTTCTTGAGAAAATGAGAAATTATTCCGGTTATTTTTCTTAAACTTTCGTGTACTTTCGGAAGCAGTTCGTCCCCTGTATTTTAAGTTCTACATTAGCTTAGAGTTCATTGTGTTCGATTCCAAAACAAGTGACAATACACTTTCTTAATCTTGTCATAATTCGTCAGTTAATCCACTGACTAAATGTTACTACCACACTCAGAAGAAATTACATTCCGAACAGTATAGTGGAAAGTGGCTCTTGTCTTACAAATATACTAATATTTAAATTATACAGGGTGTTTCAAAGAGATAATCTTAAAATGAGGTGTGCATTGCTCAGGTGAAAACAGTTTCTTTGACGAAAGACAAATCATGCAAAGTAGCGGAACTAGCGGGGTTCACTGACGTTCAAGTTAGCGAGGGTATTTCTATGTGTGTCTAATGTGCAATGTCTTGAGAATGAAATTATTACGTGAAAAACAAAACTCTACGCGTCATTCCCTTAATCATTAACTTTGCTGAAATTCATGTATTGGGTATACTTTTTTGATTATGTTTCGCTAAGCCAATATTACAAGTATAACTTCCCTGTTGCATTCTTGAAAGAAGATAACCTTTCCATCAGTTGTGGAGCATGTGAAAATGTTGTATCCAATAACGAAGGTTAGGAAGTGGCTACTTTAGGCATTGTACTACAATTTTCACGTGAATTTTGACGTTTGACCTTTGCAAGCCATTGCCTCGAAATCAACTGTAAACATATGACGAAATAATGTGCTTTCCTCCCGCTCGTAACCTTGGCCTCCCCATCCCGCCTCTCACTGCACCGTGCCTTGCAACTCTAGACTAAACAAGCGAGAGAAGACTTTATATGACTTACTGCAATGTTGTGTTGTTTTTAGAATTCCCTACACTGCAAAAACTATACCTCTGAATTGGGAGTACAAAATTCCAATTTTGTACTCTCAATTTTTGAGGGGGAGTGGCGAATGCAGGATTGGGTTCAGAGGGGCGGTTCTTTGGCTCCCAGTTCTTGGGAAGGGACAGATTAATAGGAACAAAAGCGATTGTACCCGTCAATGATCCTCAAAAATTGTGGTTACATTATACCACCTATTTTTCAGAGGCAGTGACGGACCCAGAGATTAATATTTTACCTTCGTTTTTGTTGCTATTAATCTTCTCTCTCCCAAAAATTGGAAGGCAAAGAACCACCCCTCTAAACCCAACCTTGTGTTCGCCACTGCCTCTCAAAAATTGAGTGTACAAAAATGGAATTTTGTACTCCCAATTCAGAGATACAGTTTTTAGGGTGTACTTGCCTTAGACGTATGATTCGCCGTGGCTCAGATGGTAGCGCGTCTGACTACGAATCGGGCGGCCGAAATTCAAATCCCGGCCAGGGCACTGGAGACTTTTCTCACAAGTGTTCCCATGCCTGACGCTCTGAGGCGCACTCAGCCTCCTATCAAATTGAGTACCGAAATGTCCTTGGTATTCTTGGGCAACTTAGGAAGGTAAAGACGGTTGAGCGTGGGACTGACCACCCACCTCACTTCGTACCGTAGGTCAAGAAAATGTGGAGCGCTACCTCCTCATCCCCCATGCGCCGTTCACGGCGCGTGCGTATTGCACAGGGATTAGCTTTACCTTTATTTACTTGCCTTAGACGTACAGAATCGGTGAAACGACGTAAAATTATATTTTGTGTAAAATATACAGAAATAGGCAGTAACGCTGAAATAAGGATTTTTACGCGTTATAAAATTTATAAATTTTGGTATAATTTCTCATGAAACGTGCATATAAAACTTTATTTTCAACTAGGTATTAAGGCAAAAAATAGGTTTTAACTTAAAGATCCGCAGTCTATTAATGGTATAAGCGGGAGCTGTCTAGCAAACTGAAATCAACACAGAGAAAAAAATCCTTCTAAATTTAATCGTAAACTACAACTGATTTGTGAACAGCTGGACGTAAATGTAATTTAACATTTCGCTTCATGTTAAATTTATAATGGTAGACAAACAGTATAGTACGGAACCAAATTATGACGTCATAAACTAGTGACGTCGTAACAAAGAAGCAAGTATGTACATAAAACCATGATCTAATGTGTTTTTCTCAGTACTTCCCACGGAAATAACACAAACACAATGTTATATCGTCATTATGCCATGCCATTATCTCAATAAGGTTATGATGATTTAGAAGTACGTAATTAATTATCCTTATGCAATAAAATTCACCGTACAGTTATGCTGAGTAAACAGTATCTAATGTTATATCATCCGTGTATCATGTACTTACCACCACCGCGAGCAAAGGAATTTCTCAGTACGTAATGCTATATTAACCGTATGTAATAAAAGTAGAAACGCGTTGACCATCAAAATATACCTCTTAACGAAAAGTTTTAAACTGTCTACAGTATTGGCAAGAAATCGTTCAGTGTAGCAATGTTCGTTTCAATAGCGAGTGGTTTCAATATAAGTACAAGGGATACTATCAGTGATTCCGCCAGACCCCCTTGTGGGGGGAGTCACCCCAAAATCATCGAGAGCATCCCCCAACTTTGAATTTTTTGCGGTGAAATATCGATAGAAACGATGCAACACTACAATTACACCCTCCCAATTTTGACTTTACACTCCCCCATAAAGTGAAAATCCTGGCAGAATTTCTGGACAGAACAGATAAAAGTTTACACGAAAAAAATAACATTATTTACAAGTTATAACTAAATAAAATTTACCTAATCTTGAAGTAGTTATCTCTGAGGAACACTACATACTCTAATGCGGTCCAGCACTTTAAAATATTATTCCCTCTCGAGTGAGCCCTGTTCCTAAACTATTACCAATATAAGTTCGGGACGGGTGCAAGCCATAGTGCTGTTACTGCCCATTTTTATCTTATCTTACCAATATAAGTAACCTTCACGCTATTTTCCTCACTCCTTTGTTGTTACAAGTAATAAAATGATCATGGACGGTTCTATGACAAAAGACCGAATGTAAAAAAGACGAACGACAAAAGAGCTACTCCAGAAAAGGACTACAAATAGGGCGACTAACACAAAGACCGACTTACAAAATGAGCGACCAACTAAAAGAGCGAATGACAAAAAGAGCGACTACCGAAAGGACGAATGCCAAAAGAACGAATGACAAAAAGAGCGAATGAGAAAATGGCGAATGCTAAAGGAGCGAATGACAAAAAGAGCAAATTACAAAAGGGCGAATAACAAAAAGAGAGAATGGCAAATAGAGCGAATGCGAAAAAGAGCGACTACCAAAAGTGCGAATGCCAAAAGAGCGTATGACAAAAAGAGCGACTACCAAAAGGACGAATACAAAAAGGGCGACTACCGAAAGGGCGAATGCCGAAAGAACGACTAATGAAAGAGCGAATGGCAAAAGACATATTTATGTCATATGGTGACTAGTTCAATTCAATAGGAAATCAAAAACTGTAATCTTGTTTTCGCACGATTATTTACACTTTAATTAGATGCTATTGGTTAAATCTATTCCCACATACGACTGATTTCATATTATTTTAAATGTACTGCTGTAGAAAAATGCTTTATTTCCCAAGAGTTGGTTTCATCAGCTGTTCACATCCGCCGGCACATATCTTAATAGAGAGTCCTGGATTGGTGTAGCATAAGTTATAACTACTACAACAATTGTGCTTTTTCCAACATGACATGGTGAATAGTTTTCACTTTATCAAAGTATGCTTCGTAACGAGTACAAGGGTTAGCTATCACGAATGAATATACTTGAAAACCCAATAAAATGTAAGGAAGCTTCCAATAACACTAAAACCTAAATGTAGTTTAATTTAACGCCGGCCAATAATAAATAGTTATATAGAATATTTGTATTGTTAATTTTCCATTTGAGCTTTAATAATATCCATAGTTTCGTAATTTATATATTTTGCTTACATAATTGGACATTGTTATACATCACTAGACCAAGCGCCAAAAAATCGTTTTGAGATAATTCAGTCTACAGTTCACGAGCACTTACTTAACCTTTAGGAATATTTTCTGGCAACCATTGCCAATACATTGATAGTGATTTTTAAAATAGTTCATATTTCCCAATAGAATGCGTCATATAGAAAGATTTTAAGAAATGGCGCTTGGTCTAGTAATGAATAACGCTGTCCAATTATTTATCATGCTTCATTTTATTGAAATCTTAAACAATGGAGAATGTAGTCGGTTCCTGACGTGCCGAACTTATGTATTTTAGGCATATTTAATGATTACGAACTTTCTTAGATAAACTTTGGTAAACTTTATTTTCATATGGGCAGTCTAGTAACTTTGAACTTCGGCCAGCCACGTTTCGCTCCTTAGCTATTAAAATCCACACCCACGCCTCTTCCAGGACTTGAACCCGGGACCTTCGAGCCAATGGCCTACCGCCACAGACCGCACGGCCACCCGGCTGGCTCTTATATTAGAGTTGCACTACATAGAAATAGTAGCTAAGTCAACAGAAAAGTCCATTTACATTACATGACAGTGCATAGCCAATTTAATTCTTTATTAAATACTGTATTTCTTAGTTAAGAACTCATATTTTCTTGTTTGTTGCTAGTTTAACGCATTGTTTAAAAGTGGTTAATGTTAGCGTGAAAGAGCGCTGCTGCACTTTTGATTTGACCTTTATTTCTGCTATAAATTGGAAATTAAGTTTGGTTTAAATTCATTCGTTCACCTAAAACATAATATTGGATAATAATTAGCATTTTGTTGGCTAGAAATATATTTTATTAGGTTCAGTTTAAAATTATGATGTGCAGTTACCGGCAGATAACCACGATTTTTTTCTACAATCGAACGATTTTATATAGTCTTTACTTGTGAACTGCGGTTAACTACGTTCGCGTCTAGTGTTGCCACCTCACTATTATCACGAGGGACCCTAACTATCTATTTGTATGAATGTTCGCTTATCTAAAATTGTTAGTAATTGTTTGTTGTCTAATGGTGAAATTGTATGCTTTTAACAAACATGTTATGTTCTTCTCAAAATTATTACAAATTAGGAATACTTTGATGGCTGTAATTGCTTCAAAGAGGTCAGAATATCTGAATTATAGAAATTATCGATTCGTTTTGTTGCGATATCATATATAAAGATAGTCGTGAAGAACTTCAGTTTTATAACTTTAGTTTTTTGTGTATTACATTCTTGAAAACAACTAGTTCGAAATAGTAATAACTTTGATATATGGAATGATCTTTTCAGCAAATGCTACGTTCAGTAACAAATGTTAAGTAAAACTGTATTTCACGGTGGTGAAAATATAAATCGTAAATACATGTAGTTCATTCTTGTATTTATTGAATTTCAATTCATCCTTTTGAATTTAGGTAGGAGTATTTATAAGTGTAGCAATCCTGTGTTTCATTTTCTATATAATTCCTCCGATCGTCACCCCCTGACACGAGAACTACCCGAGAGAGAGAGAGAGAGAGAGAGAGAGAGAGAGAGAGAGAG
>JAGDQP010040700.1:3573-13740 GCA_022664845.1 Lepisma saccharinum | reverse complement strand
TTTTTTTTTTTTTTTTTTAGTTAATGAGAATTTTCGGTTTCTAGAATGGCGCGGTAAGCATCATTTATTGAATTGTATTAGAAGTTCCAAACATCAATCCAGTAGAAATAAGCTTAGTTGGTAGAGCGTTAACTTAGCAATCAGATGGTCCTGGGAATGATCCTAGCCACTGCCCATCCTGACTGAGTTTTTTCCAGGGATTTTAGTCTTAGTCACACCATGCAAATGTCGGAATGATACTTCCAAAATAGTCCCTAGCCGACTACCTTCCAACATGCTCTTCCCTACCCTATCCCTGCCTGAGTTAGAATTGCCTAAAAGGCCATAAACATTTTTATTTAATTCACTGAAGTCGCACATTAATATGCAATGCTGATGTTTATGCAATTAACATCACTTTGCTGTAATGTGGGTCAATGTATTGCAGGCATGCTAGAGTCAAGTAAACTTGCATGCTTTCTTTTTTGGAAGGTATGCTCTATGACCGTTGACATGATGACAATCAGCCTTTCCAACACACCTTGCAAATGATAAAGTTCTTGGTTATTGTGTCGTTACTATCCTTTTCAACGGCAGCAGTCTTTATGTTTTGGGTATGTTTGGGCAATAACAAGTAAATATTGTCGTATATAATCACATCTTCTGTTCAATAAGTTATAAAAGTAAATTGAGAAAGACTAGCAGTAATAAAATATTCCATTTTTTTTTAGGAATAGCGGGATTGTCACGTTCTCGAGACGAACGTCTTTGATTTTGGGCCCTGCCTCAATCCATTCACAACGTGCTCTGCGAGTTCATGACGTAGTTTGTGTCGAATGCCTCCACTTAACTAAGTTCGCTTGAAGCTAGCGTGTTATCTAGCTAGTTAAGATGTTTCTCTAGCTAGCGTGTTCTCTAGCATCTAGCTGGTTAAGATGGTTCCTCATTTCCCTTTCCTAAAACCAAAAGAAAAATCTTTGATCGTTTTCAACCCTATTCCTCAGATCAGCACCTTGAGTCGCACCATCCAGTACTGTGCTGATTTTTCCTACGAATTTTATAGCGATCACATCAGAGAAACATTTTTTATCTTTAAATATGTCCTAGGGGACTCCCCGAATTTTAATTTTAATTTATTTATTGCCTTTATACATCTCAGGTTGGGATAGGGTAGGGAAAATAATGCGGTAAAGGAGCTGACCGAGCCTTAAGCTGAAGTTACCGTTCCAGAATTTACCTGGTGTGAGTGGAGAAAACACTGGGAAAACCTCTGTCTGGATGGTCAGTCGCTTGCATGAAACCCAGGACAAAAGACACAATTCTGGAGCAAGATCAGTCTGTATGAGCACTTTGAAGAGAGCAGTGCAGCCTCTTACAGCAGTAAAAATACAAGGTCGTCAAATTCTGCTCATAAAAATACAGGCCGCACAAAAACATAGAACTTTATACTATTTCAAACGGATATGCGTAAGTCGAAATTATAAAATATCAGTCAAACATATCGCAGGAGAGAAACTATGTTTTCTTGCGGCCGCCTATCCACAACTCACAATATTATGGAACAGTATTGATTTTCTGTAATATACTTATTAAGTTATTACAATGTAGTAAGGGCAAAGGAATATTTATGAAAAATATATACTACGTAGTTTGCAAAACGTTTGTTTTGTTATTAATTACGATTTTTTTTTTTAGATCAGTGGGGGAAACATTGTCACGGTATCCTCAAGAGGCTTCAAAACAGTAGAAGTTTAAATAGTATTCTTCATGTTGCTTACTTCCACCTACAATGTGAAATTAATTACACATTAGGATAAGTAACTTTAAATGATACGATTTCAAACAACGTAGTATGACAAAGGAGAAGTATGAAAAGGAATGGTATGCACGGATATAACTTTTTCTTTATTCTTTGGTGTTTGATTTTTTTTTTTTTTTTTTTTTGCCCGTTACTTTCTCTTGATATAGAAATATAGAAACAAAACATTGACGTGTAACAACAAGTAGAACTATGCTTGATTCAAATGGTGTAGTTTTGGATTTACCTCACTACAAAATGAAAAATTTAAGGGATTAATATTTTTTTTTTTAATAAGAAAGCGGTTTTGTTTTATTTGGAAAGAATTATCTGGACAATAATCACAAAGAATCAGCCTGTATTTTTAAATGTGTATGCATTCGCTCCTGACTTCGATAAGTTTCCTTGCCTCACTGCTAGATCTTTCTGTGTTCAATAGCGTATTTTCTTAAAGATCCTGGTAAACTGAAATTCTGTGATTGATTCCGCATTTCTTGTTAGCTGAAATATGGCTGTACGAACCAATCATAAACTTCAATTTATAAAGGTATTTAAGAAAATAAGCCTCAGCGACATCTACCGGTAATTAAAGAAACTTCTGCGAAACCAGAAAGAAATGTGTACGTATTTGTTAATGTAGGTTTATATTCTATATGATTCTCTGTGGAATAATTTTGACCAAATACACTTAAAAATTCGAAAATAACTTTGGATAAATAATAATAAGTGAAGTTGATTAAGTGAGGCCTCGATTCATACGAGGGTAGTTTCAAATCTGAAGACTATATAGATGACAGATCCTTTTCACTTGCTTAGCTCTCTTCATTTTAAGAACTCACACTAGTTTCGCTATACGCTCTTTAGTATTTTGTCATTAGGTTCCGTCCTGAGCATATGGAGGGTTGAGAATCATAGTGGTGTAAGTCATATTTGAATGAAAAATTGCCGTAAGTGAAGAAAACGTCAAGTATTTTGTGATTAATCTTACAAATTTTGATGTTTTCTTCTTTAATTTTATAAAGTCAGAAATAAACGAACTGTGAAACTTTCAGAAGTTATACTCAGTTAAAGATTGCTTGTATTTGTAATCACAACGACTGACTTACACTATTACAAATCTCAATCCTCTGCATGCTAGAAACTGATTTATTCCTGTTCGGATAGCCCGGATCTATTTTGATCAAGGGGTTATTTCGATTAGGGGGCAGAAACAGGACAATGTGATCAGTCTTCACATCGACTGAAGTGCCATTGAGAAAAGTCTCACAAACCATGACTGTATTGACCTTATTTTCTTGTGAACGACATAGCCCTTTGATGGAAATAGCAGCAAGCTACCCTATATTCAGGAAACCTAATTGAAAAGAACGAAAGACAACAGCATCAGTCCTTTTCCTAATATTAACAGGGTGAACCATCTCCCTCAAAGTCAGTAATGCTGAGTGTCAAAGATTGAATTTATATTTTTTGGCACAGATTGGAGTCTGTTTTCTGGTAGCTAAACTACTTTTCTTTTTAAGCGAAAAGTAATATTTGGATTCTTTTCTCCTTAGAATTAGAGAAGAAAAGTAAAAACTTTTCAGTCTCTAGTAAACTACCTAACTATAAGCTCAAAATAGATTTTTCTTTTCAATGCTATTGAAACAACATTCAATTGAATATGTCACAAAACGACACCTCAAACTTGAAAAGTAACAAATTGTTGAAGTGAAAATCAGCTTGTTATATAGTTTACAAACAAGAGGGCGCGCGCGTGTTTCATACAAAGCAAGTTTTAACACAATAACAACATCAACAACAAGAGAAAAGTGCTAAGTTTCCTTCTCGTTGCCTCGAAACCATATCTTTTTTCTATTTCAAAAACAGCAGAATAGAAAGAGAAGTCACATCGTGACACTACGATGGTGCTGCTCTCTGTAGGACAAATGCGACATTATCGTTAACAAAAGACGAGCGAGCAAATAGAACCTTTTGTATATGTCTTTCGATCAAAAGGCGAGAGAAAACTTTAGTTGTTACATTTCAGTTGTTGATTTCTCTGTATAAGAAGCGAAGAGAAAACTTGAATGAGCCAAACTCAGTAAATAATCCATTTGCGCAAAATAGTTCTTTCATAGAAAACAGTTTTTGAAGAAAAATGTGTTGTGGTGTTGAATAATATTGTGTTTCTTCTGCTTTTTTTTTTTTTTTTTGTCATTATGTATTTTTTTTTTTCTTTTTCTTTTTTCTTAAATGAAGCAAGTCTGTTTGTAGACCACAAATCCTGTTTATATATCTACACGAGTTTACTCGGTATATTGTAAACTTGTTCACTTCCATTATCATATTTAATTAGCTATTATTATTGTTAATATTATTCATGAATCTGATTGGCAACAGAAGTTTTGCAAATTGTAACAGTTCTTCCCTAGTTTAGTCAGTGGTGAGGCGTTGGGGCGTCTGGGAGAGGAAGTGGAGTATATTACTTAATTAACAATAGCGAAAAGTTTCTTTACTAGACTGTCAGTTGTAAAGAGTGAGGCTAATAACAATCACCAATATCCTAAAAGTATATTGTTAATACACCAACAATGGAAACAACAGTGTGAATAGTTTGTGAGGTTTCTAATATAACAATCCTCAAAGTCTTCCTTTGGTATCCTATTATTACTCAGGACAACGGTATTTCTCCCTTTTCGTTGCGTTTCATATCCGTTTTTCCATTTGCCCGAGTAAACTCGTGTTTATCATTAAACTAACGAGAAATAAGAGACGAAAAATAATTTCCCATGATGCATTGGTTCCCTCCAATGACTAACTCATGAAGCAAACTTCATGTGTGGTTTACCAAGTCTATACTACGCATGATCAAAGCTAAGAAATGTAATTCAAGAGAAGAAAGAGGTTAGGTAGAATGAAAACTTAGAAGAAAAAAAAGATATAAACATCAACAAAACGACGCTGACTTTTTATTTTATTTTATTGTAGTCTTTCTTTTTTTAAGGAACGCCCCGTTTCAGAAATTCATTCTTTGCCTCCCTTTCTCAGAAAAATAAGATGAAACACAAGAAATGACGTATTTAGAAGAAGAAAGATACAAAGAAGAATAAATGGTGGAAGAAAAAGAAAGGAAATGACGAGAATGGAATAAAAAAAAAAGGAAAAGAAAAATTGAAAGAATTCAACGAATGGCATGATAAAACTGAGCTGCTGTTTCCTTTTCCTTTTGTGTGTATTTCTTTTCTTTTCTCTTTGATATGTTGTATTGCTATTCAGATAAAAAAAAAAACTAGCAGCATCATTACACGAAGAGGACGGGAGATGAGAAATGGGGACCATTTCTAATGACTATGAGGACTAACAAAGACTCCAATGCTCTACTGCCAAATTCTATTATCTAATGCTTCCTTGAGCGAGTGATTATTCGATCTTTTCGATATATATGACTTAGTGCAGAAGTGTGGAGCAATGCCATACGTCTTACTTTTTCATGTGAATATCCATCTCTGAAACTTTATTACGTAACAGAATCAAAAAGTAATAGCACCTTTTTTTTTCTATAGAAAAAAAAGTGGTGTCACGTGGTCATCGTGACGGCTCCATTATCTGGGGATCGGAATCTGTCACTTGCCATTTTAAAGTGACTCCCCCTTCTGTATCACGGTACTGGATCAATCAATATCGAAATTAGAAATACCTACCGGGTATCAAACCAGTGACCATTTGCACTGAAGACGACAGCGCTATAGCCACTCAGCTAATTAGAAAATTTTGTCGCATTAATTTTTATGCGTGTTTAAAGGTCAGTATCATAAGAATTGT
This sequence comes from Lepisma saccharinum, assembly GCA_022664845.1. Taxonomy (NCBI): domain Eukaryota; kingdom Metazoa; phylum Arthropoda; class Insecta; order Zygentoma; family Lepismatidae; genus Lepisma; species Lepisma saccharinum. The sequence continues at coordinate 8,162 of JAGDQP010040700.1, read as the reverse complement.
AACCTATAACAGTCTATTCAATATTTTTATGGCTGAAAAAGTGTCAGAACGACGTAAGAAATGTGGCTTCATTTTAAAGATATCCCTACTTACGGGCGAAAACAGCGCTCAAAAATCGCCTAAATTGGAATAATAATGTTTATACAATCGTCGTATTTACGAAGAGTTACGAAGAGCGCTCACTAAAGCGCTCGCCAAGGGACGTCATTCTTGAGAAACGTGAGAAGTTTATTTATCATAATTTGCTTGTCTGACCTAATAATGTAAGCTATAAAAAATAAACTCCCTTTTAAAGATTTGAACTTATTCATACAAGCCAAACTTTCCAAAAACGAGCTTCAACAGTTAATCTTGTGGGATAAGCAGTTTCCTAACTACTACTATTATAATGATTTTAGTGACATCCCCTACATATATGTAAATTATTAATGATTCTAATTCCTATAGTCAGTCCCTGCCTTGATATAAGGGTGTTATACTTAAGGATCGGATCGGCAAGATAGTGCAGATTCGAACATTGGCACGACTAGAATTCTAGCTCAGAATTCTTCCGCATTTTCATTCAGTCCATCCAGTTAAATGCAGGGATGGTAACTACATTAGAGGCCCTTTTCCCAGAAATCGTTCTTGGCAACGAATCCTACTTGTTAGATTTGTAATGAACTTAGAAGGTAGTCGAACATTTTTTTTTTTTAAGTAACGAAGTACTGACATTTGAGAACCACATTTCTGAATCGTAAAAAAATGGTCACATAACTTCTATATCTGGTTAGTTACGTTTATATCATATTAACTCAAAGTTAGATTAGATGTCGAAGTTACCCAATCATAATTATATACTAACTTGTTTCAAATACGATAATACTGACTAAAGAAGCAAAAATTGCCTCACCAAAAGGAGTAGCATTTTTTTTTAAATAAACGAGAAAAAAAAGTACTGTCAGTGGATCTTAGTAATTTTTCACGCTATTTTTAATGCAGGTCGTAATATAAAAAGATTTGAATAGAAAGCTCCTTTTAATAAACCGAATTTGTACAAGAAAATCAATCGAGCGTTATGAAGCAGCCCGTAATAACGCAGTTAAAAATTAGGGATCCAGGGAAGGACATAGAGAGTACGAAAAGCGAATTCGAGGTTATTACATTTTCTCTCTCTCTCTCTCTCTATCGTTTTTGTTACATAAATAAGCTTTAAAAAAAATTCAAGTCTTCTACGAAATGTTATTCCCCCTCCCCGCTCCTTCAATTCTTACTTATTTAATACATATGGTAAGATGGGGGTAAAAATTGGAAAGTGGGGAACACGAAAATAAAAGAGCATTTTTGTGTGTGAAAGAGAGAGAAAAAAACTTGTCTTTTTTTTAACCTTTCAATATTCATTTTTGTCTCTTTTGCTTGAGTATACAAGGTACATAAAAAGAGAGTGAAAAGCGTAATAGAACCTCTAGTCATCGAGGATGTGGTACAGCTTAAGGAAAGGAAGCGTAAACCAGCAGCCTTGCATTTTTTTTTTTACTAACAACCTCTCCTTTTTTTAAATTCCTTTTTATGCCTACACAAAGTACACTCACTTAGCTTTCAAGCATAATGCCGCTTTTTTCTTTCTACAAAAATATGCCCTATTTCCGCCGCCCCTCCCGATTTTCACATTCTTCGTAACTCCCCTCGCCACCTCTCTCTTTTTTTTAAAAAAAAAACATAAAGGCGGGAAAAAGGGGAGTTGGGGTGACATTTCCACTGAGTCTTTCGTCTTCCCTTTTTTCGTAAAAGAAAAAAAACAACTTCTTTTTATATTTAATTGAACCTCGGCGTTGAGACCCTTTCTTTCAACCTGTAGTTGATGCTATTGTGCTAAATCAGAAGCCGTGATTTTTCCCGAATAATATCAAGCGCTTATGTTGAATAGCATATGTTAATTATAAAAAATTCTCTGTATAGACGTTATGTATATTTAGACATATACCCTTAATTTCTTACAAAGACAAGCTCTTTTTATTATTGCTATTACAGGTCCTTCTGTCCTGACTGTCGCTTAATTGCCACTCGAGGAACAAATTACGGTTTAACTGAAGGATCTAGTTAAGTAAAGAGAAGGTGGAACCGAAAGGGCTACGATATGGTAAAGCGGGGTAAAGTGGGGGGGGGGGGGGAGAGACACTCTCATCTTTTTCCGCAACAACAATTTATTCTCATTGGCTGGATACTTTTTTAAAGGGAGGTATTGGTAGAAGGGGTTGGATCTAAACGAACGGCGGTCTGTATGCTAACGTACGGGTAAAGAATATGGTTTCTGAGAAACACTCAGGAAGAAGGGAGAAGGGACGGCGTGGGGGGGTAGGAATAACTTTCAACAGCAAGGCACGCGCAGTGATAAATATGTGAGAACGCGCGACGCACTTTCCTGCATTACAAGAGCAGTTACTGCATGCTCGTTTTTTTTTGTATAGTCTTCCCGCTCCTACAGTCACCAATCTTCTATCATCTTCTCTCTCTCTCTATCTATCTCTCTTTCTCTCTCTTCCTCATTTAATTCTCTTTACCAGTTAGCTGATGATGTTCTTTTGAGCTTTCAAAGCATTCATAAGAAAAAGAAAAAGGATAGGTTAATTGAAGAACACTTGCAGTGCCTTTCAAAAGTGCTTATATTATGGCGATAATTTAGCCCTTGCTTAATCATTTTACAACTTTCAACTTGTAGATAACTCTGTACATAAGTTGAAACTCTGCAACTGTCAAAAAAAAAAAAAAAAAAAACAGAAATAAAAAAAGAAAAGTCAAGTAGGTGACATGAAATAAACATATGAAAAGAATATTAATATAAACGCTTCGCTCGTTCACTGTCATTTATTTTTTTTTAAATTGGATAATGTATCACATAGGCTTATTATAGTCTTGACTGAAAGTCAGAAGAGTTTTGTATGAAGCCAGTAAACAAGTTTAAAAGAATTCCAAATATACAACTCGAATTGTGCAGAAGCTTTCATGTACATAAAATGGCAATGAGGTTCATTTGGAAGATAGAACTTGATTTTTTTTTTTAAAAAAAAAAAAGCAAGTCGCGAATATGCCTCAAGCGTAAAATGTATAACCATTGCGTCTTACCTGTGATGTTGCATGACTGCGGAACATGTACATTGAACATGCAAACGACTCAAAGAATGTGAGTTACACGAACGGTAATGAAGAGATGCATGTTAGGAACAATTAGGAAGGACAAATAAATAGATTCTATCTCAAACAAAGGTAGAAGATGTGATCAAGACTGTCAACATGATGAAGTGGTGATTGGCCAGTTACATAATTATGTGCACGAACAGATGATGAGAGATTGACGATAAATGTTCTACAGTGGATTTCCAGAGGGCAGAAGGGACGGAGAAAGTTCAAATGCAAGACGGACAGATGAAATCAAGTATTTTTTCAGGAGCTTCATTTACCTTTTTTCAGGAGATTCGGTGATGGAGATTTACGAAACTAAATAGAGGACTCCTTCAATCCAGCAGCGGATAAAAGTAGCTAAATATGATGACGAAATATCATATTTGTTCAACAAAAAGTTAAGCGAAAATTAAATATGGAATTTCGTATTTGTTTTATATTTAACTTCATCTTATTACAAGTAGAAAATATTAACATTAGTAATCTAATGCGAAGTGCGTATCTCCTGAGGTATAGAAAGAAAGTTACGAGAAGTGGGAGTAGGTGGGAGAATACTGTAATCTTTCAATGTATTGATAATTGTGTTATTCTCGGTGATTTTATGATTCACAGATCCCTGTACAAGATGAACTAATTGTGATTTTCCATTACCTTTTATAAGATAAAGATAACGTGCTAAGGACTGAATTTAAATTACCACGGTCAGCCTGTCCTAACAGATAATCGAACACGCAACCCCTTGATACTAGATGACGAGCTCAAACCACGCAACCACTAAGAACTTTTACTATTAGATATTGATCGTTAAATGCTTAACAAAAATGAAGATGGACTTCTTGTGCGTACCCTGCGTTAAATTACTGTATTGTCATCCAAGCTTCTACTCTCTGCAACTGGTTAACATAATATATAGATATTAGAACATAACGTCCGTTTTATATGTGTGTATGTATGTTCGAGCATAGACTCTGGAAGGCCAGGAGCAATTTTAACCAAACTTGGTACACATATCAATTACAATATGAAAAGGATTACTGTGGGATAAGATACCCCTAGCACCCCCTAGCGCGTGGGAACGGGGTGATAAGCAAAATCAGTTAATGCATCATGATTATCAGATATATCCTTACAGGGTGAGCAACCCACACCACAATGTAGTTTGTCGGGTTGACTACCTCTAAGTGGGCAAATTTTTTCATGATTATCAATTCATTAGAAACGCTTATCTTAGTTTTTTTGATTCGACTCCCCGATGGGCGGAAAATTAGCTAGTTCATTATAAATCTTAATCTTTCCACTCAAAGGAACTTTGTCAAAACCTTTCACGACGATTCAATTAATAAATCGTTGCTAAGCATGTTCCTCTAAACACAGTCACTTTTCATCTTGTTACACACCAAAGTTTTTCGCAGATTAACTTATATTTATGG
>JAGDQP010040699.1:0-17195 GCA_022664845.1 Lepisma saccharinum | reverse complement strand
GTTTAGTAACTTTGGACTTCGGCCCGTCACAATTTGCCTTTTAGCTGTGAAGTGTTAAAATCCACACCCATGCCCAAGCCGCGACCGTTGAGTCGATAGCCTACCGCCGCAGACCGCTCGACCACCCGGCCGGCCCCACGTTTCGTAACTTGCAATAATACAGTGCAAGAAGTGATCACGTTCCTCATTGTAACGTTCAAGGTGTAGGCGCGCACATTCTCACCTATGCCACTTTTGAACCTCGGTCAGAGCATGGGGTACCCATCTGGCTGCACTTTTCCGCATCACAACATCTTCTGTTAGCATGCGGAACACTGATAAGGAAGAAATGTTCAGCTCCTTCGCCACTTTACTGCAAGTCCTGCGCGCATCACCCTCAAGCAGTGTCCGTAGTCTTGCAAAATGAATTTCGTCCGTAGCCGTTCGCATATGCCCTCCACCACGCATTTTGTCTGTTGACTGTCGTTCCGCCTGAAATGCTGTAACCCATCTCGGCACTCTCCGATACAGTACAGAAGCTTCAACACAGGCTTCTACTAATCCTGTGTGAATCGTCCTAGCATTTCGCCATCGTGGCACCTGGAATTTGATAAAGACACGCTGTTGTGCACTGTGTTAAGGCGGCATTTCAAACAACAATCACTGTCTACCCGCCACGGACACCGTAATATGGGAGCCAAGTAGCGTTGAGCTGACTCTTACATTTCCACGGCACACACTACGTTCCTCATTTGTCTCCTACCCAACACGACACTCCAATCATAGCAGTGATGCCACTTCGAGTTAAATGACCCTCGTAAATAAATTATTGGTTCACCACCCATATGTTGAAGTAGAAGAAAGCTGGTAATCTTCTGGACTGCAGAACTTCTCCCAAACATCACAGCAAATTTATATGATGCACTGGACTCCAAGTTCCGGAACGTGTGCTGCTGAATAATTTCTTGTGGTGTCTTCACAGACATGCCTTCAGGAACATCGGTAACATCACTTAGAAGTAGACTTACATCACGTAAGCTGGTTGATTTATCAGCTTCCGATGTCAAAAAGACATTTGTGAATCTTGCAAATGTTTCAAATTAGATCGATTTCAATCAAGTACGATGTATGATGATGAGCTGCATTAGACGAATTAATAATAATTGTGTATTGCAAATGGTCACATAATTTCAAATACATTAGACATGATTATATACACACTGCAAATATATATATATATACACTTCACACAAACACACTATATGAACACATTCACCACAACAACAATTCACACTAAAATCAAAAATAAGAGAAATGAATAATGAAAATAATAATAATAGATAATAATAAAGCAAAAAAATCAATAAAGTAAAAGAAAGAATAATAATTAAAATTAATTGAATAAAATAAAAAATGAATATGATAGACATAATATAAATGCAATATATATATATACACACGATTTTTGCAATACACAATATTATTTCGAGGAACCTCAATGAAGGAAAATCCCGGTCAATTGAAAAATCTCAACTGATGCTATGGATCAGAATTAGAAGATAAATTCAACTTCCTTGATATGGGATGTCTTCCACCTGTAGAATTTTGCCAGTGAGCTCTTTGCGTAATGTGATGAGTTCCCTCTCTTAGATAATGAAAGCAGTTGTTTTGTTAGTATTTCAAATATGTGAGACGACGTTTGTAAGTATTATAGTAAACTGATATATTCTAAAAATTAGTAAGTATTCCAGTAAATATTCCATAAGTATTTGATGTAGTAAGTTCGTAATATTCCAATAAATGAGTATAATATAATGATGATGTAGTAGTGTGTAGTATATTAACAGTAAGAATGTAGTATATTAATATTTTATTATATATAAAAGACAGTTTCCCATTTACAGAGGCCAATCACATTTTGCGTTCAGTTTGGAAGTGTTTTATTTCAAACCGGAGGTTCCTGGTCTGTCTCCAACTGACACACGGCTTGTTGGTTCTCTGTAAGGTATCCTAACGTCACCTACAAATTCAACCCTAGGCCATTCATCCTCTTCCTCTTCTGACTCAGAGTCAGAGGGGAAATAAAACTTTCTGATTGGCCTAGGAGCTGGAGACGGCGTAAATACTGCACCTCGAGCTGGCGTAGGTACTGCATCTGGAGATGGCATAGGTGCAGTATCCGCAGATGGCTGACTTGTTGGACCAGGAACTACACGGGGCTCTCTGATCTCTACGCTATGACCTGTCGGCTGTTGGCTGTCTTCGAGAATTGTGGAGTAGACCACGTTTCTCGTGAGCTGCATTCTCTGGGGCAGATCTTCAGCTACGTGCAGAGCTCGATGGTCGACGAAGATCTTCACGTCTCGTTCCCTCTTCACTCTGGAGAGAGCGACGTACAGTTGCCCATGGGCAAAGCATGCCCTCTCCAGATACAGGCCGGCTCTGCACAATGTCTGCCCCTGAGACTTGTTGATGGTCATAGCGTAACATAGGCGTATGGGAAACTGGAAGCGCTTGAGTGGCTTTGGAAGGGACGGATGCCGGGCCTCTATCCAAATGCGTGGAATGTACAATGTCTCTTGCTGTCGAGAGTCCGATGCAATCGTCTGCACACCAATCACAGACGGGTGGAGAGAGATGACTCTGAGGCGTGTTCCATTGCACAAACCGGCATCAATATCGATATTTCTAAGTAGCATAACAGTAGCACCTACTTTGACTTGGAGCTGATGAGGGGGTAGCGACGAACAATTCAGCGAATTGAGCAGCTCCATAGGTGCAAAGAATTCGTCCTCTTCCTGATTATCGTAACTGTCAACACTCAAGTAGCTTCTTGCTTCACCAGGCAGACGCTGAAAGATAAGAGCGTTGATTCTGTCGACAGCTGCATTCGTCGGACAGAGGACAGCCGAATTAGTGGACTCTGTGGACTCCATACTGGGAAACGTGTGCTCGATAAGTTCCTCCAGTGACTCCACACACATGGGATCCGGCAGACGGATCAGGTCCGTGTAAGTGGAGGTGATCTTTGGAAGAGCAGTTCGTTTCCCATTCCCAATGTCCAAGAGCCACTTGCCGAATTCTGCCTGGTCAGCATCTGAACGCATATTCTTTGTAAGTGCAAGTTTCCTTGTTGCTGGCCACAGGTATGATCGTTTGAAACATGATTCAATGATCTTGTAGACTGGGGCTTTCGGCATGACAGGAAGAATCTGTCGAAAGTCTCCCCCAAGTACTACAACTTTGCCTCCCATCGGACTGTCAGGTTTTTGCATTAGATCTCGCAAATACCTATCAACGGCGTGCAATGCATCTTTAGGTGCCATGGGTGCTTCATCCCAAATGATGAGTGACGCTCTCTTGATATTTTCGGATCTTGCATCACCAACATCGAATCCCGCAGTTGTCCTTTCGTCCAAGGACAATGGAAGCCGAAATGCTCTGTGGACAGTTACTCCGTTCGGCAGTAACACGGCTGCAATGCCGGACCACGCGACTGAAATCACTTTTTTCCCCAAAAGTGTAAGGTTGTTCACGATCATGTTGTATAGATACGTTTTACCTGTGCCAGCTGGACCATCCAGGTAGAACATGTTGTTCTCAATTGGCAAATTGAGAGAAACTTGCAAAACGGCAGTCATAATTTCCTGGTATATTCGAGACTGCTCCTCGTTGAGTACCGTAGGATCTGTAGGGCCACGTACTACAGCTGCAGTCTCGTCCTCCTCGTCTTCTCCAGATGCAGCAGGGATATCCTCCATTCCCATTTGCTCGAATGATGGTCCATTGTTTCTATTGATTATCGTCCGAATATGGTTGAGAGCGTTCCTTGTTGCCGCATTTGACGACTGGCCCTTGTGGACGAAATCTTGAAGAAATAGCTTCTTGTATTTCTTCCACAAGTTACCCATGGCAGGATACATAGATTCACCTACTACCGTGCAGAGCAATGCGAAGAACTTCCTCATGTTGTATGGTGATGCAGTGGAGGATATTTCATCAATGCAAGTCGCATATACATTCTCATCTTCAGCTAAGTTCATTGCTTTGCAGGCTTCAAAGTAGGTATTGTATCTCTGACCGTTGACAGTAAGGAGGTCTTGGAATCCCGTAGCGCCTCTCACGTGTAGTAATAGCAAGCGAAGGTAGAACTTTTCGCTGCTGGACGGTGACACTTCCATCAAAGTTCCAATCGTGTTGGAAGATCGGACTCGACGCTGCCACTTGGAGTCTTTCTGATTCCACGTATAATGCTGTGGAATTTGCCCGTACTTGTACTGCCGTGCTTCCGGATCTGTCTTATTCAACTCAAACCATGCTATGAGTTGCGATGGTCTTTCTGCGGCTGCAGCGGCTGCTGCTTCTTCTTCCCCCTCTTGGAAGAATACTGGCTGATGTTGCGGCAGGTGGATAGGTAGAGAAATGACGCTATGTGACCTATCCGTCATTGGGAATTGCTGGAGTTTCCAAGCTGCTTCCACTGAACTGACGTATCGACAATCCTCATACACTTTAACTTCGTCCCAGATAATCTCCTGATTACCATCCTCAGCTATTTGTAATGATACGCAGTCAGTGCCCTTGTAAATGTACTTGTAGATGTACTTGATACAGTGGATAGCAGTACACGCCTCAAAGTTTATGTGACAATCATATTTCTTGGCAGCGTATCTGTTGTAAGGAACAACGCTTCTGTTGTCAAAGACAGTGCCGCCCTTCACCACTGTTCTTCCATCGTTCCTTCTCTTGTACACGCACCGTGTGTCGTCGGAAATGTAGGTTCGTTCAGTAAAGGGTTTAGGGAACCCTTTACTACATTTCCCATCCTTCATACATCGCGCTCCGGGATTATGCTCACCACACTTGTTATGCAAATAGTGGTTTGCAATGAGCTCATACAATTCTGGTTCCTCGTCTTCGTCAGGCAGTTCAGCCGTGACGATTTCATCAACCCCTTGCTCATCAAATATCTTGTCGTGATCGCGAAATCCGACCAAGATATGAGCATGAGGCAGACCCCTTTTCTGGAATTCGATGCTATACATGTAATAGCAAACGATTCCATAGATTTGCCTCTCCTTAATATCTTTCATCAACTCCAGCAATTTGAGTCTGAATATGCGGGCTAACATATCAGGTCTATCTTGTGGGCACTGTGAACCTTGCAAATTTTCCGAAATTTCAGCCCATTTCGGGTTGCAGGTCATTGTAATGAAAAGATCCGGTTTTCCGAGATGAGAAACAATTGCCATCGCGTCAAGAAACTGCTTTCTCATATACCGTGGAGATCCGGTATGATTCGCAGGGAGGATTGTAATTCTTCCTATTCTGGCATTGTGTTCCTGTGCCTTGTTTTCCAGATAGTCCAGCAGGTGATAGTATTCGTCCATACGAATATGCTGCTGGTTCCTTTTGATGTACCATAGATCGTTGGCTTCTACTTTAACCCACGCATCTACAAGGTACTGCTGGAATAACTTGGTAGATTTGTGTAAAATTGAGAAACTGTCCCTCGTTTGTACACGATACGAATAAAACTCCCTCATGCTGACCTTGCTGTGGCGTGCAGTGCAGGAACCAGTATGAGAAATGTTGATGTCGAATCCTAATTCCCCGTTTGGAAACAACAGGGGATACACCATCGGGTCTGCCATATTAGATAAATTGTTGATGATATTCTTACGGCCAGTCTCTCGTGGATATATTGCAAGGTCAACTTTGAAAGGGGGAGATTCACCAACAAAGACTGCGGCTATTTCTGAAGCAACATTGGGAATGTCATACCGTCTCATAGATTCCTTAAAACCAATAATTATATTGGGAGGATCACCATGTTCGGCGTGTTCTTCTCGAATATTGTTGATAATGTTCTTCAGAGGTATATGCGACTCTACGATTCTGTGATGACGCCTTAGCATTTCGTCCAGGTTCTGCAATGTATCCTGACGAAGACGGTTATTTACAGCCTCTGACCGACGGCGCAGGGCTTCACCTGAATCAAGGAAATAGAGTTGATTGTTGCGGAGCGAACCGGATCTGAAATCGTCCGGAACTGGTTGCGCAAAATGGTAGATTTGGCCACATACAGTAAAACATGGATGCTTTCCAATGTTTCTCTCGCGTGGAACATTTGCTACGAAGGAGGCCAAACTCAGACTACTATTATAGCTTCTGATATTGGTGAGGTAATCGTTGCTTATATCATCCTTCGACGTGAGGAGCCTATGCAACAAAGCAGGGCATGCCTCTAAAGGTGACAAATGCACCTTACCAAACTGGCAGCATGTAGCAACGGTTAGGTTTTTCATCGGGTGCTCAGACTGAAAAAAGAGTGCGTTGCACGCTGAGCACTTCACTGTTGTCTTGCCCAATGAAAAAACAGGTATCGTGTTTGCACGATTGGACTCAGTTATCGCCTTGCGATAACTAACTTTGTGAGGGACAGCTCTCCTGGTTGGTTCAGCGACTGCTCTTGGATGTTCTTCAAGAGTTGCTGGTGGTGCAGGGGCAGGTTGACCAGACTGATTGATGTCTTCCTCAGTTGGTCTTGGATGTGTAACTGCTGCTGCTGGCTGAACTAAACGACACAGCGGAATATCATCAGAACTTTGGGACGACCGCTGTGCCTCTTCGGTTGCATCTCTGATGACTTGAGCTTGTTGTCCTGGAGGTGGTCTTGCAATTACTTCTCGGAGAGGCTGGTCATCAGAACTGTCTGAGGATATTTCGACAGGAACTTTCTTAAATTTTTTGCTTGACTTGGTTTCAACCAATTTCGAGAGGGGAACATCATCTGAGCTCTGGCTAGATAACAAATCTTGATCAGCTTGTCTTGGGTGAGTAGCAAGCTGATCAGTCGTCTCACTTATGCCGGATACAGCTGTCCTTCTCATTAGCGCGCCTAAGGGGACATCGTCTGAACTCTGAGAAGACGTCGGACGTTCCTCTGTAGGTCCACTTTGGACAGGATCAGCTTCGGCTGCTGGTGGTGGTGGAGGTTCCTCTCTGAAATGTCGCAAAAAAAAACCTTCTCTACCATCAACGTATTTATAACGCGACAAAATATTTATATTACATAATCGGACAATTTATACTCCTCAATGCTTTGCATAATTTTTATTCCTTTTTAATAAATTATCTAAATGAAATCCGCACAATAGATATTGAAATAAATATTTTACTTGGTATTTTTATTTCCATACAGAATTGAAGCAGCAAATGTATAAAAAATAGATATACTAATGCAGTAGCGTATGCAGAAAATTAAACTAAATAGCATCATGGCACAATGAAATAATTTGTTCGTCGTTTTAAAATTTATTTAAAAAAAAACATTATACTCGATTCAAATGTAGATTCGATTTCTTTGGAGATAAATGTAATTTTTTCAGAAATATCAATGTTTGTGATGTCCAGTCTCACAATAAATGATTAAATGCAAAATCACTGCAAATGTAGTTATTTTTTTCTTATAACATTCAGTGACTAATAAAATATTAAAAATAAAAGTGTGTATTTCGCGTTCCGTGGATCAAGAAAACCCTGCACACGCTGCTTCATTAGTAACAAATCAAATTAACAAAACATCATTTGAATGTTCCATACTGTAACTGTAAATCTTTGCATAGATTCAGTGTATATTTATTTGATAAGCGTTTTCTGCCATAGTCTCGTTAGTGCATATCTTAATATTATCACCACGACGTTTCTTAACTTATAAATGATGTAATAAAACTTTAGAACATTTCATATGAAGGAGTCATATGGATATTTGATAGACAGTAATCAGATTTGAAGTACGAGAATTTAAAATAAAAATTATAAATATTTATTAACAATGCAACATATGTCTAAAAATATAGGGGCAATATATTTTCTTCTTCTTCTTATTATTATTATTATAACAAACTCCCACGGTTTTATGACAAATATAAATCAACATCACAAAACACGATCTTCTGATATGACAACGAACGTAAGTAAATAAGAGGTCACGCATTTTTTATAAATAAACAATAAAAATCCCGAAACACTATTACTAACTTCGGTGGATATTACCACTACGTACATCTTTAATTCTTGCATTGATTGGTAGAACATAAATAAAATATATTCGAAGCAATTACAATTTGCAGTGGTTTAAAATTTCCTTACAAATATCAACGAAAATATCTGCATCGCTTCAAATACCACTATCAAATGTTCCAGTGCGTAAATCCTAAACTTAGATGGAATAGCCGCAAAGACATTGAAACAAATTTAATTTTTCAATTTCTGAAATTCCTTTCAAACTGTAATAAATTTACCACCACAACAGCACTAACAATCTATACTATCTGCTCCAATACTTGAATCGTAAATATACATCGGATAGCTCGATGTCAATGCAAATATATATGTATCTCATGTATATTAAATAAACTACACCTGTCCGAAATTTATTAGAGGTGAACCGCACAAAATTTAATCCTAAGGAAACAAAGCAAAAATTCTAAAATTAAACCCGTTTATAAAATTTGTTGCCAACATTGAGCTTACACTCATGCGGCGCACACATTACGTTCACTACATGTCGCACGAACTAATCGCTGATAGGTACAACACTGTGAATCCAATCGAAAACATGATTCTTATATAAGTTGGAAACAGTAAACACTACAACGACCGAAAAATCTATATATTACAACTTAATGCAGACTTGTATAACATTTCCTATAAATTATTCACGATATGCGGAATCCCTTAACAATCTCAAAAATGTAAATTTTAAAATACAAGTCCCCACAAAATATTGCGTCAACGACGACCCAATTAAATTATGAGATTCGGAGCACAATAATACTAAATTTTAATCAGATAGTTTACACGATATTAAACATAATTCTATTTAAAATATCAACATGTTAAAAATCATTATAATTTCGCAGAACAATACACTGATCTATTAATATCAGAAATCTTCAATTTTCTTATAGTTAAAATGTTCTGTCGCATGAAAGTCATAAATAAAAATTCAGTAGAAAAGTATTGCTTCTATCATTAAGGTATTCTCACTAAAATAAAACTTAAGCTATATGCAGAAAGGTACTGCATCTTTAGCTTTAACTACTTCAATCATGAAGTTTTTCATGCGTAATAAAAATATAAATTTTAAATAATAATAGTACCTATAAGTTTTAACAAACCTTGACATTGAAGCTTCTTCTTCTCGTTTTCGCTTCTTTAGGTCTCGATACTTTGTAGATTGCCCAATACGCTTCCGCTTTGGCATTTTGACAAAACGTTTACAAACTAAAATGTAATACGTAACAAAACCTAACGTTAATAATATTACCATTTTTGATATTCATAAATTTAAAGTAATTACATCTCATATAATGTTATTTTTTATTGATTACATACTCAAGACAACATATTAACTAACGTTCAAAATTTCTACTCTAAAAAAATGTTTTAAAATACACTAAGGAAACTCTAAGTAATATCGCCATTGATAAACTATTATCTGACCTCACTTTACGTACCCTACCGCCGCTTGTTGGAATTATTTTTGTACCAAAAAACTTCCCTCTAACAACAGCAAATCACGTGTTCCCTGCGTCTCTATAGTATCGCAAAATTAAAAAGAGCTAAAATCTGTAGAAAAAGTATTGACCAAAAATATAACTTTTGCTTGATGCTATCAAATGACGAACAGGTATATAATTATATTTTATTTCATAGAAAAGTTAATTAAATGTGAAAATCATAAATAGATATCGATCTATTTTGCTCACTTTGAATTCACCACGGCCAAATAAACGATCGCGTATCACCGTAAAAATAATCGTCCACTTACGTTCCTTTCGATTCAGTGAAATTGAATAACATCTTATTTGTGCTTAATGTTACGTAACTGAAGAAAGAACGTACTGTGCAATATATATCCAAATCTTGACACATTAAATAAAACTTTATACTATGCAAATGTCAAATTCCACTATAACAGAAATTGCGCTGTTTTTTTTTTTTTATTTAATTAACAACCTACAAATACTACTACATCCATAAACTATTGAATTCGAACGTGCACATTCCCGAAGCACGCATCACAGGAGCTCTCGCGGATGTTGGAGCGATACCGCGTAGATACCAGTCTGCACAAATTACTGTCTTAGGTTAAGATTACATTAGATTACGTCAGGTTAATTGAATTAAAAAACAATACAACTATCGAACTGTAAATACTATACCGCTTATCAAACTTGTCATATTACCTTACAGTGATTCTGCGATGTCCCCCTTTCTATAGGGAATTTCACTGGCACAAATTTTACACTTCAAAACAATATTTAAAATTGTTACGCTTAAAAATGGATATGAAAAATTCAAAATTTCGTTTATAAAGTCTCAATTTCGATTTTACACCCACGAACTGAAAATCATAACGAAATCCACGAACGGTATTTTATATAGTTTAATTATCTAATGTCTGCTTTAATACACACACATATCATTACAAACACACTTCCAAAATAGTACCAATGCGTTTAAACGACCACAATACTGTATAATGATAGTCTCAATTGTGCCACATCGCTGTCTTCCATTCTTATCACTTCGTCACGTTAGTACTATAAATTTACACATGTTTTGCCATTCTCCCAGATATTAAATACATTTCATTTCCTTAACATACCATTCCTTTAAACAATGAGAATGCACAACAACTATAGTGTCGAGCGTGTCGAATTCGCTCTGTTCAATTGCAATCATTTCCTTACGTTGTTACTACATATCAATATTTTCTACATTGTTTAATTTCTTCGAAAATAAAATACTTATGTTCATTACATAGGTTAATTAATGATGTAAAGAAAACTAAATTGTAATACGTACATACACATCTCAGATCCACCGTTGATACTTCGTGCTCTTTGCGCAGCAAATACTTTTAGCATTTAAATGTTCGAGGAAACCTATACTAAACCTATCCCCGACTGGCCAGCAAAATCAATATACGCATACATCTTTCCCAAAACCAAACGTTGATTACGTTACGTTCGCTGAGAATAATTTATATTCGATTAGGTTAATTTCGCTGAACGCTTCCGGATATCAGATACGGAATTGTGTACGTTTGGTTAGATTAGGTTATGCTAAAAGATAATGCGTACCTACATATCCCCCATAAGCTATTCACATTGTGTGCTGTTTGACTTTATACCACGAAAATTCAAAACCCTGCCCGAATCAGTCCCCTACGCAAACTAAGTACAAAACTTATATAAGTTTTGCTGAGAAAGGTATATATTAGTTTTGATTCTTTTAATTTCGGTCACCACTTATCCATATACCATGCCAAATTCTAAATGTCAGATTACATTCGATAACTAAAACATAATACATCCGTACACATCGCGCATCCACCGTTCAAAGTCCGTGTTCTTTGTGTATTAAATACTTTCATCATTTTCAAATTCCAGGAAAGCTATACGAAATCCATCCGCAATTTACTTCGAAAACTATGTATTTTGACACATATTTTTCGTAAGGAAAAATTATATTAGCTTCAGAGCGAACAAATTATATTAGTTTATGTTGCTTTATTTTCGCTTAACGCTCTCACATGTATCATGGGGAGTTCTGCAGCTTCGAATACATTATGTTATGCTAAAACACCCCATAGACATCCGCAATGCACAGTTCACACTTGTGATGTTTCACTTCACACGACGAAATTTAAAAATCCGGGTGGAATTCCTGACACTATACAAAGAGCGCACTAAGAATACCACAAAATGAACATTAAAAAAAATATATATATATATATATATATATATATATATATATATATATATATATATATATATATATATATATTAGCTTTGGTGATAACTGTATATATTAATTTCGGTTCTTTTAATTTCTGTAAACGATTGTCCATATACGATGCCGAATTCTATATATCATATTAGATTAGGTAATGATAAAATATAATCCACAGCTACACATCACGCATCCACTCTTCGCATACGAAAAACTTTTACTATCTTCATGTTCGGGACAAGCTATAGTAAATCTGTCAGTTCGGCAAGTTATGCGAACCTACACATCCGCCAAGCACCGTTGACACTCCGTGCTCTTTGCGTACAAAATACTTTTAACTCTTTTATGTTGCAAGAAACCTATAAAAAATTCATCCGCAACTTGCTAGCAAATTGAAAATTCCCAATATAAATATATAACTTTCGAAATAGTTTGTTAACGTCACTCATGGTTTAAGGAAAACTTTCCTGCATTCGCCTGGTGTCACTGAAGAAAATCCATTCGAAAAGCTCACTAAGTACAATTAGTTCTTCCAAAACAACCAATCACAATTCTCTACGTTAAATTAGATTAGGTAATGCTAAAACAAAAAGCGCACCTACATATCCCACACCGGGGAACGCAAGGAAAGTCGAAATCCCGCTCCGCGCAAACAATCATAAATCTATCCGCGAATTCTCTACAAATAACACTGTTGCACAGATCTGTATAAAACACAAAGCTTAGTTTAAATTCCGTCACAGTACTTTATATTACTTTAGACCCCACAATTTGAAAACCCTGGCGGAATCCCTGGCACTCGATATCAATAATAATATAAAACATAGCACAAACTGCACTTTCTCACAGCAAAAAATAATAAAATACAAAGGACGAATATTACACCGAAATATTTAACTAACGTTGCTCCTAATTGGAAGCTACCTTTCCCGCATTCGCCTGGTGTCACTGATCGAAAGCAATTCGAAAACGTCAGTAACCATAATTAGTTGTTGCAAATAAACCATATATAATTGTGTTTGTTAGGTTAGATTAGGTAACGTTAAAAATCCTGCTGCAATTCCTGGCAGTACGCAGAGTAGAAAACCTTGGACAAAGTGCATTTTCTGTGATACAAAAATAACATAATAGAGAGAGCAAATATAATATTTCCAAGTAGTTTCCTAATGTTGCTACTAATTTGAACCTGCCTTTCCCGCATTCGCCTGGTCTCACTGACGAAAAAACATACAAAACTATGAATATTTGTTCCAATTAAACCATATACAATTCTGTACGTTAGGTTGGATTCAATAGCGGTAAAACATTTTGCGTACGTACACATCCCGCATCGATGGTTGACATTCCCTACTCTTTAGGTAGAAGATAGTTTTTACCGTTTTCATGTTAGATGAAAGCTATTGTAAATGGATGTGCGATTTGCGAGCAAATTACAAATTTGCATACATCGTTTATAAAAAGCGAAGGTTACGTTAGATTCCCCGACAATTTTTTTTTTTAACTTAATTTTCATATGCGCCACTCTAATAACTTTCGACTACGACCCATCACGATTCGCCATAAGCTCTTAAAATCCACACCAATGCCCCTGCCGCGACTCGAACCCGCGGTCTTCGAAGCGATGGCCTACCGCCGGAGACCGCTCGGCTCGCGAGTAACAATAGTTTATATTAACTTCAGTTGTATTGGTTTCGCTGAACGCTTCTCCATATACCATCTTCAGTTGTGTATGTTACATTAGATTAGTTCAGATTCATTTATCCAACCTATAGTAAAAGCATCCGCGGCTTGCCATGAAATTCAGCATTACCACATACAGCTATATCAAAACAGACGCTAAGATTACACTCGCTGAAAAAATTTTTATTCTTTTTTTTTTTTTTTCCATAACGAATCTCCATACATCATGCGGAATTATATAGCTTAGATTACATTATAATAAAATATAATGCATACATACATATCCGCCTTCTTCAATTGACAATCCGTGTTCTTTGTATACGAAATAATTTTACTATTTTAACCTTTAAGGGAAGCTATACTGAATTCATCGTCAAGTTGCGGGTCTTCCCATCGATCGCTGCTCATGCCACGTGAACTTTGTGGCGGACGAACACCGTCTCCCTGGGTTTTCTCGCAATGCTGCTGTTTGCTCCCACTTTCTTCATTGCACCAATTCATCCCATCATCATGCATTCGGCGTAAGCCATAGTTGCCCAAAGGCCTTAAAATGAACTGAATTCTATTTCAATCCCAACTTCCGTCGAAAATATATACATTTGCATACATATTTCTCAAAACCCAAAGTTACAATAACTTTGGTGAGGTTAGGCTACATTAGGTATGCTAAAAGTTGATGCGTAACTACACATTCCCCATCCACCGTTGACAGTTCGTGATTTTTCAGTACTAAAAACTTTTACAGTTTTCATGTTAGACGTAACCTAATCTATATTCATCACCGACTTGCCTTCAAATTACAGCTTTGCACATGTCTTTTATCAAAACCCAACGTTATATTAGCTTTGGTGACAATATTTCATATTGGCTTAGGTTAATTTGTGTTCGCTCAACGCTTGTCTACATATCATATGCAATTGTGTAGCTTAAATTACATTACCTAATGCTAAAAGATAATCGATACCTACACATCCCGCATCTACTATTGACAGTTCCTGCTCTTTCCGCACGAAACAATTTTACCCTTTTCATGCTCGCGGCAAGGTATAGTAAATCCATTCCCAACTTGCCACCAAATTACACATATGTTTATCAAAAGCCAAAATTATATTACGTGCGTTAAAAAAAAAAAAGTTTATTTTTTATACGGAGCTGTTTACTAACTTTGGACTTCGGCCCGTCACGATTCAGCTCTACTTCTTAGAATCCACACTAATGCCTTGGCGGGACCTTCCAAGCGATGGCATACCGCCCCATACCTCTCGGTCACTCTGGCGGCGGCTGACAACATTTTATATTAGCTTAGTTTCCTCCAGTTTCCCTCAACGCTTATATATATATATATAGCATGCTCATTTGTGTAGGTTAGATTATATTAGCTAATGTTAAAAGATAATGCGTACCTACACATCCCCCAAGCAGTGTTGACAGTCGCTCATATTTTAATGTAACGCCCGAAAATTAAATATCGTCCCGGAATCCGTGCCACTACACAAGCAGATTACTAACAATAGTACAAAACCTTCGGCAAAGTGTATTTCCTGTCATACATAAGTAGTAAAATACAGAGAATAAATACATTCGTTGGAAATAGTTTTCTAACGTTAATATTAATTTCAACATACTATTCCCGCATTCACGTGGTGTGACTGACGAAAAACCATTGAAAAACATATGTAATTATAATAAATGTTTGCAACTAATGAATCTACAATTCTCTAGGTTAGGTTAGATTACATAATGCTTAAAGAGGACACATGCGTACGTACACATCCCCCATCTATTGTTGAAATACTGTGCTTTTTACATAGTAGAAATTTTTCACTCTTTTTATCATACACCAAAGCTATTGCAAATGCATTCACGACTTTCAACTTAATTATACATTTGAATACATGCTTTACAAAAAAGCAAAGCTTACGTTAGGTTAGGTGACAATACTTTTTTTTTTAACTTTATTTCTATATAGTTAGGTCACTTTACATATAAGTATCATTGACAGAAACAATTCCGACCATTGCATAAACGGAAATAAATGCAGCTGTACCTAACTATACTGGACTGATCACTTACTATGAAAAAAAAAAACAGACTGAAGAACAAAAGTTTAATATCGCTCCTCCACTTCCAGTCCAGTCCAAAATTTTAGTTTTAAACATTAAATCTCGCTGATACATTTCGCACTCTAGATTATTCACGATAAACAATTTTCCTGCATTTAATAAACTGGAATCAAAATACATTCAGCTGCGCTAAATTATAGTCGAGTCATGTGTTACTATGCAAAACACACACTCAACAGTATACGATCAATAAAACTGGTCCATTTCCAGTCTAAACCAAAATGAACAAAATTTTATCTACCTCCTCTTTATCGAAACGAACCTTACATTAGTCTCGGTACAAATAGTTTATATTGGTTTAAATTAATATATTTTTGCAAAACGCTTACGCATTTGTGTAGGTTACGTAATGTAATAACAAAAGGCTTACCTACACATCCCCAGTCTACCGTTCACGAAACTCTTTTTTTCTATTTTTACGTTGCAGCCAACCTATAGTAAATCCATCTGCTACTTGCCTGCAAATTACACATTTCCACTAATATTTCTCAGAATCCAACATTACATTAGGTTCGATCACTATAGTTCATATTAGCTTAGCTTGTTTTAATTTCGTTCAACGCTTCTCCACGTAACTTCAAGAATTCTGTAGGTTAGGTTACATTAGTTAATGCTAAAACATAACGCATACTTCCACATCCCCGATGCACGTTTCACACACCCCCCCCCCCCCATGCTTTTTGCGTAGAAAGAACTTTTACCTTTTTTGTTAAAATCGAACTATACTAATCCGTACTTGACTTGCCTGCAAATAACACATTTCCAAAAATATATTTTTTTAAAAACAAAAGCATTACCAAACATATTTATAAAAAAAACAGCTATACATACAATTCCCGCACGTACGGTTAACAGTCCGTCCTATTTGCGTACAAAATAGTAAATGCTTCCGCGACTTGGCATTAAATTCAACATTCGGATACATGTGTATGTAAAAAAATGTTTAGATTAGGCTCCGTGAGAACAGTTTCTGTTACTATTTTTTTTTCTCAATTATCCTGAACGTTTCTCCACATATCATGCGCAATTCTATAGGTTAGGTAACATTATGTCATGTTAAACAGTAATGCATACTCACATATCCACCATCCAACTTTGACGGTCCGTGCTCTTAGCATAAGAAATATTTTTAGTATTTTAACGTTTGACGCAAGCTATACTGAATCCATCCACAACTTCCTTTCGAAAAGTTCGGACTGGACAAATTTCCACACATGATTCCCAAAAGCGACAATTACATCAAGTTCGATCAGGTTAGGTTAGATTAGGTAATGCTAAATCATATTCCGAAGCTGCACATTAGCCATCCACCGTTGACAGTGCGTGCGTTTTCAATACTAAATATTTTTACCGTTTTCATGTTAGACGTAAACTACTCTAAATGTATCACTGATTTGCCCCGAAATTACATATTTCATATCCATTTTATTAAAAGCCAAATTTGCACAAGAAAATTACAAACTTGCACCCATAATATCTTGAAAGCCAAAGTGATATTACGTTCGGTGTTTTTTTTTTTAACTTTATTTTCATATGCACCACTCTAGTAACTTTCGACTACGGCCCATCACGATTCGCCATTAGCTGTTAAAAACAATACCCATG
>JAGDQP010040698.1:0-17195 GCA_022664845.1 Lepisma saccharinum | reverse complement strand
ATTTGTACAAATTTGTTTTACGCATAGGTAACTTTTGGTATTCGCTCGTAATGATGCTACTGCAGCTGATGGTAATGAAGAAGGGTGTTCTGCCTGAAGGTCGAAAGTCCCTGGGCAAGGTGAACCAATGGTGGTTTGCCAATAACTTCCATTCTAAGGGCGGGCCTTCAATTTAGTCTGGGCACCGAATCACTTGTGTCCCCACCGGGAATCGAACCCTAGATCTCTTTATTAGAAGGGAGCGAGCGTTACCACTCATCCACAGGGGACACCTCGCCTTTAAATTATAATATTTTCTTAATATTAATAATTCTTAAAACTAATTGCAAAATTTTAATATGATATTGAAGTAGTGATATCAATGCGTCGACTGGAGCGGCGAGTCTACTGCTGATAGTGAGCATCAACTAGACTCTATCCGAGCTGGTAGAGGGCGCTGACTAGACTCGCACAGATAGTGGGCGCCAACTCGACGTGACTCGCGCAGATGTTGGGCGCCGACTCGACTCGACTCGCGCAGAAAGTGGGCGCCGACTCGACTCGAGTCGAGCAGATAGTGAGCGCCAGCTAGACTCGATTCGAGATGGTAGTTGGCGCCGACTCGATTCGCAGATTTGAGCACCGAATCGACTCGACTCGAGCAGATGGCGAGCGCCGACTCGACTCGATTCGTAGATATAAGCACCAACTCGATTCGACTCGAGCAGATAGTGAGCGCTGACTCGCATAGTAAGCCTGACCAAGTCGCGATTCGAGTCAAGCAAGTCATTGACATCATTATATTGAAGTCACCACTTCAAAATCAATTTCTTTTGTTGCATCGTATTCTCTCAGCTAAGAAGATATAATCTCATATGACTTTTGTTTATTTGGACAGAGGCTTGTTACCTACCGAAGGTTGAAGGCCCTTGTGAAGGATATTATCCAACGTGGTATTATGATCCATCAAGAACGCAATGTCTTCAGTTTATCTACGGCGGTTGTCTTGGCAACAACAATAAATTCCAAACACGAGAGGAATGCGAAGATATCTGTGTTATTCCCGAGCATATTGGTAAGTTTTCTTTTTGGGTGAGAAACGTGTACGTATTTTCTGGAGGACAAAGTTTCTTTAGAGAAAGTAAGATTATTGTATGAATTCATATTAAAAAGAAGCGTATGTTCATTAATAATGAATTATATGAATGAAATTATTGCTTGCGCTTTGCTAGTGGAGCATGCCTTTCTTACATTACATGGCATTCTGTTTAAATTTATTGTGTATTGATATATAATACTGTTCGTTTGTGTTAATACCATGAAATGAATTAATATGTGGCATGTAAAATCTTAGAGTCTTGTGTGCTCACGCTTCTTAAAGAGGCGCTTAGAAAATATGATAGAGAAACCGTTCCCTTTAAGAGGGTCAACTAGTTAGAACGGATGAAATTTCGAACACAACTAGGTAATACGAATATGCTGGGGTCAACGTTAACCTATGTTTACTTATGAATTAAATAGTTAAATAAAAGGGTGTATCAAAAAGTTCCCGAACTAGCTCTATTGACAAGAAAAGTAAGTTTGAACACCATCGCATTCGGAACAGTCACCTTGGCCAGTAATGCTCTGGTTTCAGCGTTACTGTCACTGTTGGAATGCTGCCTCGAAGTCATATTGTGTCAGCGAACCCATAATCTTCTGCGATTCGCGCTGCATCTCGGTAACGGTGTGAAAATGGCGACCTTTCCACTGCAATTTCATCTTCGGGAAATGGAAAAAGTCCGTAGGAGCTAAATTGGACGAGTAGGGCGGAATGCGAAAGCGATAACAAGTTGTGGTTAGCGAGAAACTCACGAACGACAAGCGCTCGTGACAGGTTGTATTGTCATCGTGGAGAATCCAGTTCTCTCCGCGCCACAAATCCGGTCGCTTTTGCCGAATGTTCTCCCTCAAACGCCGAAGTGAAACTCAATGTCGACGGTCTCTCCCTGGGGGACGAATTCGCGATGAACGATGACGTGAATGTCGAGAAACATGATGAGCACAAACATTGAGCTACGGCTTATTCTCGCTTTCTGCGGTCGTGGAGACCTTGGCGAATCATGTTCAGTGTCTCTGTAGCCGACTTGCAAAATTTAATGCAAAATTTTAAGTTACCTCGTTGTTCCACCTTACTGTCCGTAAAATAATCGCAAACTACCAGACGCACGTGATCTCAAATACGCCACTACAGCAACTTCTGATGTAAACACAGCGATCGCACTTAACACACTGCCGTATCAAGATTGTAGCTCACTCTCGCTGCAAGCGCAAGCTTGTGCTACTATTGGTTAGCGTGCTACAGAGCTAGTCCGGGAACTTTTTGATACAACCTTGTATGAATACAATGATATGTTTTACAAAGCAGCACTTTAAAAATGAGTTTCTCAGTGTTTATATAAGGAAATTAGATTTTTCTAAGAAACGGTTCAAGGAATATTCCCAGAATTCATTCATCATTCTGTCCGATACTTCCTACTATCCGATCGCATTATAAGTGTGCAACAGAATATTTTCTTCAGCTGAGAAATGTAGTATCAAAGGAGAAAAATATGTTCCAACTTTATTCAATTTTAATTTTTAGCCTAATTTTTTTAGTATTTTTGTAGTAGTTAGTTTAGGATAATAAATTGATAGGTAGGACTTGCTCGAATACTGTTTTCAAAGCTGATGACAATGATATAACAGGTATTAGATTGTCAAGGAATTCCTCGATTACCACCTTCGATTTCCGATATTAGTGTCACAGGATGGTTGGTACCTCAGAGTATTGACTTTATTCCATCACGAACTCACGACTATTACTAGAACGCAAATTAATATCTTATATCTGCGAGTTGATTCAGTGAGAACGCCGTACATAACATGACGCGACAGACGTGAGTTCGTGACGGAATAAAGTCAATACTCTGAGATTTCATCCGGTGACACTACTATCGGAAATCGAAGGTGGCAATCGGGGAAATTTCTTCGTGTGAAATTGCTTTGGCAACCTGAATACGTACTTGTGCTTTGTCTGATGATACCTATGACTGTTTTAGTGTTTATTGTTAATGCATGTACTTATTTGATGCAGTTTGTTTCCACAAATTCCTCATTTAGTTACGTTTTACTTGTTTCTATCCAATATCCGTTAGAAAACTCTAAAAGCACTAATAATGATAATATTTTCGCGTCGCCAGACACACGCTTCATTAGACGTGTCTCCTTATATTGCCCATTTATTTTTTACATGTGCAGCAAGGAAAATGTCAGTTTATGTTCACTATTCCCTTCGTTATATATCATATTTTTTATCGTATGTTAGTGAATATAACTAGACCAATCTTATAAAGTGAAATAGAAGTTACGTTATAAAATTTATCCTGGGCCAATATATCCTATGGAGACTATAAACCGTGGAGTTTTGTCAGGATTTTGAAACTAGGTCTTTGTGTATGTGTGAGTACACAAATAAACACATCTTGTTGTCGCTTGATTACAAATAATGAATTCCCAACGTGTTTGAATTCTTTTGAATATTTTTATAATTCCATTCGCCGCGGAAACTTTAAGAAGTTTAGTAATCGTTTCCTTCGGAATGCAGCGTATAACTGTGCCGTTGAAACATTTGATTAGGGTCAGGTCGTATAGGTTAGGTTTCAGGTTTGGAGAACGCATAGGTTAGAACGATAAGTGGTGATATTTTTACTCCAAGGACACAGAGAATTAGCGACATTAGGTTAAGATTTCTTTTTATTCTTTGAAAGTAAAGGATAACATTATTCGTGCCAATAGTTATCGCAGCATGACAATCAGCTTATGAAATCAAGATGATAGTGTAAATTTCATGATCAATGATGCAAGTAATACAAGTTGATAAAATTTCAGGATGTGTAATTCATTTGCGCGCTTGTGGTGAAATTTAATTTTGACAAATATTTTGCTTACCTTCAAAAGTCCAGATATTGCTCGTAGCACAAATACTCAATAAAAAACGCTCAGAACACTACAACACTAATAACGATATTTTCACGTCGTCAAACATACGTTTCATCAGGCGTTGTTAAGGTAAGGAAATGGGGATAAATGAAAATATCTTAAGTTAAGCAGTACGTATGACTTTGTCAAGGCATGACCAAAAGAAACCTTAAGATCAAGGTCAGTGAATACGTCAGAAATGCAAAAAGTAAAACTCCAGTGTCAAGTCTTTTTCAGCATTTGAAAACCTCATCACGTAACGTTGTTGATACAGTTATATTGAAAAAGACTGAGTCAGCAAAAGAAAGTTTTTATATAAACGAAATTCAACCATCTTTGAACTAGGATTATTAAATAAGGTTTGGCTATCTTTACTTAAATAAAACACACGAACCAGACTTTCTTTTATTTTCTTTTACATCTTATGAGACACATTTGCTTTGTATTTAAAATACATAAATAAATAATAAAAATAAAAATCTCTTCTATTTCCCACAGCAAGTGTTTTATATATAGTATCTATTGGTTCATATTAAGACGGATGCATCCCATTGGACACGATCTGGCATCACCTTCCTACAACTAACTTGGACAGCCGCTATTCTGCCTGTAAGATACAATTGATGTATGGCTTATCTTATTTTGTTTTATGCATATTTTTTACCTTAACTACACCTGATGAAGCGAATGTCTGACGACGCGAAAATATCGTTATTAGTGTTTTTAGTGTTCTTATTGTGCATTTGTGCTACGAGGAATGTCTGGACATTCAAACGTAAGCAAATCATGTTTTCGTCTTTACGCAATCAATCATGTGATTTCCAAATGTTGTTTTGAAAATACTTGGAATGCATGTTAACAAAATGTGCATTGATTTTTACATATTTTTTTTTGCATAAAAGCTATTTGGAACATGGTCTTCTAACAGTTTGTTGCTTTGCTACGTCAGAAATAAGTCCTGTTTACTTACTCTTTTTCCATTTCTTTTGGCAAAATATTCTCTCTTTCTCTGAAATATCTTTGTGCAAAGAATGATTCTGTTGCTGCTTTAATAGATGCATGCGAACAACCCAAATTGGAAGGTCCATGTCGAGGCAATTTTAGTCGCTGGTACTTTGAAAAAGAGGAAAGAGCTTGCAAGGAGTTTATTTACGGAGGATGTAAAGGTACTGGAAACAACTTCCTCACTGAAAAAGCTTGCCAAAACCAGTGTCTACAGCCAGGCAAGAGTAGAGGTAAGTTGAAGTTAAAAGTTCACATATTTAACAGTTCCACATATATTTTGGTGTGCCAGGGTTACAAGGAAAACATAGGACAACTGCTGATACTTTTCATTTAAGATCCGGAAAATAAAATGTCGAACAGAAGCGTTCTTGGTTTTCAATTTTTTTGTTTTCAAAGGGTGAAGTTTTAGAGTTTTATTGCATTTTCCCATTAAATAATGAAATGCAATGAAAATGACAACAGAGGAACAGTTTCCTTAATGTTTTGGTAACAAATATTTCTTTAATACTGAATATTAAAAATACAAGAGTATTAGCATAACGAATCAAAAAGTTAGAATATAGGTTATCTTCTGGTTCGTTGTTCTGGTGACTTCCATAATCAATAAGAGGAAACTAAAAATATTTTATGAGGGAACTTTTGGGGCTGCAATATCATAGAAAGTATATTCCGTTTTTTAATAAAGCGTTAACGTTTCCAACTTCATTAAGTCCTTCGTCAAAATGTAACACATACGAAGAACAAAAGACAAAAGACGCAAGAAGACATGTTGGTGATGATAGGATGATGGTGGTGGTGAGTGTTCTGCCCCAAGGCAAATTTATGGCCCGAAGGTTCCTAGGAAGGTGAACCAATGGTGGTTTTTACCATTGCCTTCCATCGGATAAAGATGACGTCCTAAGGAAGGGACCTACAGCTTAAAGCGAGCTTCAAAACACTTGTGTCCGGAAATCGAACCCGAGACCTCTTGAAAGCAGATGAGATGAATCTCGTTGGACAACTCAATTACCACATTGGAAAGTTTTTGGTGATAAGGGAAATGTTAGTAAAACGATTTCCGGGGATATCAACGGAGATAACATACTAAAATGGCAGCCGTTATCAACACACTTAAGGCCCACGACTGGACGATTTATATTCGTAATTTTGGTTTCAAAAAATGAGCGCAAAAAAAAAAAAATCAATTTCACAGACTGTAGACAGTTTAATACTATAAAATAGCGAACACAATTAATGTTACGGAAGTCCGCGTAGGATCCCTAAATGTAAATCGAAGAGCTTTTTTGAAACAGTATAATGCTCAAATGAAACGGAAAGAAAACAACTCTGAGTTATAATTTCTTGTAAGCCGCCAGTACTTGCTATTAAGATTCTAATAGATACTTTTTAATCACCTGCATTGATATTCAAATAACTGACAAACAAAACTAGGTGGACGAGTAGCCAGAGACATTGGGCTCCAGTTCACGATTCACAATGTATCGAGTTCGAATCCCGGCTAGGATTAGGATATTTGTGGAATTTTAAAACTGTTAAAACACCATACTCAATCGAGACAGGCTGTGATCACTACTAGTTACTAAAATGACCCATAAATTCAAAGTTAAAAAATGGCATTAAAATTGCCTAGTTTAAGGTTAATGTAAAGCAACGATCTCAAACAAAAGATGGCAGTACTATCTCCATATATATCTAATGTATTTTTATCGTTGCATGTAATTTGAATGCTGCTCCTACAAATCCAAGCCTAGAGAGTTTTAACTTTCAGGGAAGAAAGTTCGTAACCAATTCAAGAGTTCGATCAGTGCCGATTTTTAATTTTCTTTTTTGTTCATTGTTGAAAGAGCTTCATTGTTATAGGTTTTGATATTCACGCGATTTCAACAATGATGAAAAACGAAAATAAAAAATCGGCACTGATCGAACTCTTGAATTGGTTAGGAACTTTCTACCCTGAAAGTTAGAACTCTCTAGGCTTGAATTTGTAGGAGCAGGATTCAAATTTCGTGCAACGATAAAAATACATTAGACATATACGGAGATAGTGCTGCCATATTTTGTTGAAGATCGTTGCTTTACATTAACGTTGCGTTCATATACATGTTTTCCTGTTTATAGCATTATAGTTATATTGGGTGTTACTTAAAAAGAAAGGACAAAGTATAATCTTTGAATATTATTCTAAAATGTTTGTCCTTCTTGATAACTTTGGGAATTTTGAGAAGAAATTTTATAGCATATTATTTTAATTATTGTATTATATCATATTTCTTTGTTATTTAATATTACTTTAGTTTCAGACTTATATATAATGTACTACAGGAAACAAATTATATAAGAGTTGCTCCAGACAGATGAACTAGGTCTGGGATGCCATTTTACTCAAGTGCAAATAGTACTTTAGTTTCCCGTTGTTTTTTTTTGCATTTCATTTATTTCAGTCATGGATATATGTGCTCTTCCAAAGGACATGGGACCATGTCCTGGATCCATTTTAAGGTGGTACTATGACTCCACTGAAGAAATGTGTAAACAGTTTGTCTATGGAGGTTGTCAGGGCAATCCAAACAGATTTAAAACTGAAGATGACTGCAAGGAAAGATGTGATGTTCCTAATGGGCGAGGTATAATCAGAAAATCAAATATTAGTTACCTGCATCGGGAGTCTTGGGTGCTGTGTATGTGGTGGTTGTTTCAGGAATAGCTAATTGGTGTAATAGTGACTGTTGAGGCTTGTGGGAATTTCTGTGGTGTAGTTAGTCCTTTCTATACTGTATTCTGTAAAATTGTGTTTGTGGTAGAATCTTTTTGGTGTTGGTTAGCTTGTTTCTAGGGGCTTTCTAGTTCTTGTTGCTGTGGTGTTTGTGTTCGTTGGTCTTTGTTTGTTTGTGGTCTGCTTCATTGACAAATCTAAATCTTAAAAATCAGTGTATATAAACACACTAGCCTGTATATACAATAAATAATTTATTATGTGTGTTGTGTAGAGTTTAGTTGATGTAGCTTTCTGTAGGCAGAGAAAGATTGATAAAACTTGGCAATGATCTGTTGTATGGTTTCTTTATAAACTAAATCGAGGTCTGTGGTTAAAAAAATTCTTCATTAAATTTAGCGTAAATATGTAGAAATTTAACACAACGCATGTTTCTTTGATTCTAATATAGGTCGTTTTTTCAAATTTAACTTAAGTACATAAACGTAAGCATGGATTAGCTTGTGTTTAAACCTTAAATGACTTGTTCAAAAGGCTTTTATGATGGTGATTAGGGCTCCTGGAAACTAAAGATTCTTCAAAATACATATACTGTGTTCAAAAGAAGACAATTTTTTTGGACTAATTAAAATACAAATCTAATTTTTAATCAAACATTGTAACTTTGTTTCTTTTCTTCTTTTTACATGAATGAGCAGCTATATTCCAGATTTTTGCCTTTGTGTACTTTTGAAAAATTTTACCACAGAGTGAAGAAAAGTGATTTCTCTTAACTCATTGTATATTTTATTTTTTTATTTTTCTGATTCCAGGTTTAAAATTAGTATCTAAAATTAACATTAGTGATGGGAAGTATTCATGAATGCTTCCGAGTGAGTTCTATATATATAGTAAAGCCTAATTTACAGTCTATAGTCCCCAAAAGTATGAATAATGGGACCAAATCTACCACCAAGTCATGAATACACTTTACACTTTTCGCCTCTAACATGGATCTTTATGACATCAATATCAGATCCATATCTCATTGGACTTTAGCAGAAACCAAAATACTGACAGAAATATAATACTTTTCAATATAATTGCGTAAAACTGTATTACCTTAGTATTTCTAATATTTGTCACGAAAGGTATCATTCACCAATTACCGCACGTAACATCAAGAACCATTTACATATGTCGTTTCTTCCAATAAATTTAATTTTCATTTCTTTCGTTACTTATTGTTCTTTTCATAACAATGTTTAGCGTAACACTTCATTTTTTGTGCCCTTCCATGTGCTTGCATCATAATTTTCAGTCTTCTGAAACAGCATACACTATTACGATTTTTTCTCTCTTGTAGTCATACTTTTCTTTTTAGGCTACGGGGACTTCTCATTTCCCAAGTCCTTATTAGCTCAGAAAGTACCTTGTAGTTTCTGCAAAAGGAAAAACGTTTTAGCAACAACACCAACAAAGTATCAAATCAATCGTTGCTGTATCAACTAACTACTTGGTAATGGCGTTGATATCTAAACAAGTAATAATACAGGTCTTAAGTTGAGGAACTTATTTTCAAAACGGCACATGCCCAGTGAGAGAAATTTTTCAGTAGGCGTAAAAGGAGTGCAAGCATTATAACTTTGTGAATGATCTAGAGTTGTAACTAGGCAGTGCCACTAGCAGTAGTGAGGCGTGGAATAAACAAATGGGTAGATATGACGTCAAACAAACAAAAGTAACACAATTTTTTCGTGTACATGAAATATTTCGAAGTACTTACACTTCTTCCTGAAAATATCCAATAAAAGCGTGTTATAGTAAAAACAAAACAACTAAATAAATTTATTTTTAAAAATGGGTAGACACTGTCTTCCCTGCTTATCCTCAGAATTCGCCACTGGCAACATTTCTTGTCGTACCAAATAGCGTCAATTTCAAGACGTAAGGGCGTAAAATATATGGAAATCTAGTACACTTACACCCTTCTCTCTTGAACGTGACGATATTATTTCCACAACAAGGGTGGATGATGTAAAAAGCATCTGGTAGTGCGTCAAGGAAATATAAGGGTGTGGCAAAACCTCTATGTAGAATTTCATAACAGCTAAGATATTTTAAGATTGTTTAAACAAAGAAATTCACTTCGGAGAAACATTACGCAAGGCACTTTGTACGTAACAGTGAATAAGAAAGCAATATTCGACATACTGTTTCGTTAATAAAAGAATACTTCCCAAGAAGCACACACACTTGAAATCATCGACATTTGTTGGTCATAAAATTTCCAAAGACGTCAAGCAAAAGAAAATGACGTCAATTGGTACATCAAATAATAGTGAGAAATATGTCGTCATTATAAAACGACATATCAACGACTTTTAAGCGTTATCATCCTAACCTTACTTACGCGCTTCAATAGGCAAATGGTTGAAACGTCAGATTACTAACATACGTTATATGTTCGTTATATAAATGACGTCTATTCTATTTCACCACAATTTAACACGTGTTTTTCACGTCATTGTACGCCATTTTTTATCTTCATATTACGTGAAACTGACGTCTCTGTGTTGCTTGGGTGGGAGCTTTCGAAATGTAAATCTCACGTAGAAAGTGCAGCAGATAGAGAGAGAGAGAGAGAGAGAGAGAAGAGTAATTCGGAAAACAATAATCAAGATAACTAAGGAACTGCTGAACACTTACACATAGCAACAGGAAATGAGAAAGTGTGCATAAAAATTACCATAGGAAATACGAAAGTTTCCTTAAGTTTGTGGCAACTTTTCTAGTTACCACTTGAGAAATATGCAACAAATTTGTCATGAAACAGGCGGAACGTTTGAAAACTGTACTCTAGCTATACTTAAGCAAGTTCTAGTGGTCACTTTGCTTGATTATCTTGCATTGATGAGTCAAACAGTAGAAGGTAATTCTAACATGGGACGATCTCCCAGTCTAACGTCCGACGTGTTACCTACTGAACCAGGTGGACTGACAATTTACCACCGAAATGCGATTACCACCATACACTAGTATATTGTGGAACGTTTTCAACATGGTTACCAACAAAATGGATGTATAGTGCAAGATAAAATTGATAACACATTTTATACTTCACCAACTTCATGTATATTTTATACTTCATATATACTTCACTAATTTCACATACGCTTCACTTACATATAATTCACTAACTTCACATATAATTCACTAACTTCACATAAATTCACTAATTTCACATTTAATTCACTAACTTCACATGTAATTCACTAACTTATCATGTAATTCACTAACTTCACATAAAATTCACTAACTTCACATATAATTCACTAACTTCACATATAATTCACTATCTTCACATATAATTTACTAATTACACATATAATTTACCGAGCCATAGCTCAGTGGTAGGTCGTTGACGTAGCATTCGGTAAGTCCTGAGTTCGATCCCAGCAGCCGACCATCCTGACTGAGGTTTTTCCATGTTTTTTGCTCAATCATTCCAGGCAAATGCCGGGATAGCACGTTCAACATAGGTCCTGGCCGACACCTTTCCGAATCCTTTCCCCTCCCCTATCCTGACCTGAGCCTCAGATGCCTAAAGGCCATAAATAAAATTCGAATTCAATTTACATATAATTTACTAATTATATATATAATTAACTAACTTCACGTATAATTTACAAACTTCACACATAAATTACTAACTTCTCATATAATTCACTAGTTTTGTCTATAATTCACAAACTTCACATACAATTCACTAACTTTACATATAATTCACTAACTTCGCCTATAATTCACCATCTTCACATACAATTCACTAACTTTACGGTGTAGGCGAAATACAAAACGAAACAGAAACTATTATGGACATCATACGACGTTATAACTCTGTTACTGTAATGGCAATAATAGTAGCGTGTTTATATCTTACTACTTGAATATATTGAAAAATATACTTATACATTGTGATTTGTAGTTTGCAGGATACCTAAAATAGGTAGATCTTTTGTCTTGGAAAATTTATGACAAAATTAGTAACCCATTCTTTTAGATAAATATTTTCTCAACTAAACCATTAGTTATGAAATATGATAAACTGTTTATATCTGTTACCATGCGATATATTCTTCTCACATTCGTTTTGTCCTGTGTGAAATGCAAGTCATATCTTGTTTCCAGAACAGTAGCGTAATTAGAAATTTTTGGGCCTTCCTGCAAGGAACATATTAAGGCCCTTGTTCTAGCTGTCTTATAGTAGCATATTCCACTTGTAATTTCAGCATATTCTTGCCGCATCTAGGAAAACTATACACTAAATAAATCAGCAGACCAGTGTATTTCTCGCCATTGTATACCAAATAAACCTAAAAGATTAATTTTTCTTTTTTTTCCAGTCCTGTCTGTTTATTATTTATCCAGTTTCCTAGAATGTGTGTGCTCGATCTCTATTATTATTTTATAATCCAATGTATGTACCAGGAATGGAACTGCACGATTGAAATTATATTTCTGTATCTATTGTAAATAATCTTGATAATAACCATAATATAAATTAATATTAATATTGTAATAATAATCATAATTAATATTCTTAAAGCAATAGTGATAGTTGTTGTGATATGCATGTATAAAATATGCCATTGCTTGCTGGCAGATTTGTGCACCTTGCCTCGTGCTCAGGGTGAATGTGGTGAACGTATTCCCCGTTGGTATTTTGATGGCGCAGAAAAGAGATGCGTGCCCTTCTATTATAGTGGTTGTGATGGGAATGCTAATAGTTTTCAAACTCTTGAGGAATGTGAGGAAGCTTGCCCACCTAAGCCGGGTAAGACTTTCTTATTTGAACTCTTATTTTTGTTTCTTTCTTTGTACATAAATTTATAATGAACACTTCTCTCTTTCTTTACTGCATTTCACATTTAGTGTACTTTGATGTTTTCAATCACATTTGCACGCTTTGTTTAGTATAGTACCTTAATATCTTAGAACTATATTTTGCTGTGTATTCATATATTATAAGCTACCAGTTATGTTCAAAAAAATAATTGGTAACTTTAATTTTTAAAGTTGTAGACTACCGGCAAGATTGAAGTATTTTTATTCCATCATTTTATATAAAGAAACAATTTATTGAGGTTGCCTTGAGATATTGCCCCGGATGAGAAATCGCTCTTGTTGGACTAATGATTTAGCATATAATTCCGAGCGAATTCAGTCATTAAATTTAATTAAAAACTCCTTAGAATAACTAATTTAGGTTAGCTAACCTAACCTAATCTTCACTAATTTTAACGATCGGAGGGAGTATCCAAATTGCAGCTTATTACCAAATCTCTGTATACTTATGTGTGTATGCTTCAAATTGTTACTTTCGGATAGTTAATTAATCTTTAACTGAACTCACCAACATAACATGATGCATACTCATGAAAGAACCAAGAACAAAGAATGAATAATTATGGATGTTCTGCCCGAAGGTCTCTGGACAAGATAAACCGATAGTCGTTTTCAATTACCTTCCATCCGATGAAGATGACGTGTTAAGGAAGGGACTTACAGTTATGGTGACAATAGTTTATTTTTAGAATCGATTCATTCCCTCACCCCACCGCAATTTTTTGCGAAGAAAATAATTTCAATAACCTTACACACACATAATAGTGTTTATTGTTCTTGACCTTAAAAAAAACGTAATGTTTAAGCGATTAGCAAGAGAGACCAAGGAAAATTAACAAAGAAATGAACGAAATATTTGTATCAAGGCAGAGATGGTAACATCTGTCGAGTATCTTTGTGTTTAGTGTCCCTGTTCGGGCGCCATGCAAGTTACGTGAACTATACACAGACTTGAGTCTCATAATCTAACAATATATTATTTTTCATGTCTTTAATGAACAATTATCTCAATTGAGTTCGTTCTGACAAACTCAGAGAAGAAAAATAAGAAACGAAGCAAGGCAGAGAAAGTACAACCTGGAAGAAAAGATGCGATCGTGTTTTTTTGCAAATTCAACAAAAATACACTCGACACAATAAACGATAGTGTCATAATTTTAAGACTAAAACTATACTTTTTTCCATATTTTTTTAAAAAAATCAATGTTTTAAGTTCAATTGATTCAGAAAATCAGAGCCACAAACCGAAATATTATTTCAGTTTTTTTTATAATTTTGTTTCCGTTATTATAATTATAAATACTTTCGTTTCGTACAATGAAGATTATGTAATTATGTTCTTGCTATAAAATTATTGGTAAAGGAAATTAAATTTACAAGATTTTCTTTCTTAGTATATTGTATAGAAAACTTGGTATTTTTTACGATCAGCATAATAAGTATTGTTTTTTCATTAAACAATTCTCCCATTATCATAGTTTTCATTAAAGTTGTTCATGTATATCAGGGCTTAGTAATTGCTTATTTATGTAAATGAATGAAGAAAGGGACGACTTATTTATGCTATTGTAACACACCCTCAGTGTTTGTCATTCATGTATTCGGATTTAAGTTTAACGTTCATGATATAGTGGAGGAGACCATTCTAAATATTTTCAAAAGAACTTTTTTTTCCTTTTAAAGCTAAGAATCTTTCACATTACAAGAAAGGAAATTATTTAAACCCTTATTCTAAGACAGTGAGTAAATTGTTCTCGACTTGGAGCGCTTAGACATGCTTCTCTCTGAGTATAACTGTTAAGACATAACATAGGTAAACTGGGTGAAATTGTGAGCTTAAAGTTTTGTTTACTTGTATGATGAGTCGAGAAGCAAAGGGATACAAGCGACATTAACAAATAACAAAAAAAGTTGGAGGTAATCTTTTATATATAACCCGAAATATGTGACACAAACCTGTCATATTTTGGACAAAGAAACCTTGGACCTTAATGAGTCCATATACAAAATATGACAACTTTGTGCCACATATTTCGGGTTATATATAAAAGATTTTTTATTTGGCAATATCCCTTGTACCTTTTGGTTTCTAGAGCCGATATATATAATTATGCATGCTCTCATTTTTAAGATAAGGTTGTTCAACGCTTTTAATTATATTTGCACAAAGAATTATTATTTTTATATATATCATTTAACTGTCCAAATTTATTTCCATTTATAGATGCAATCATTTTACTAATAAATGTTTCCAATTTGACAGAGCAGGATCTATGTACATTACCAGCGCTTGCTGGAGAATGTCACAATTATACCGAGAGATGGTACTATGATAACTACGAGGTACGTTGCAAACCATTCTATTATGGCGGTTGCGGGGGAAATCATAATAACTTCCGAACGTTGCATGATTGCCAACATCGCTGTGAGAATGGATACGTCACTACTGCTCCTGCTCCAGTGTTCTCTACAGGTAACTAACTACTAAACACTTTCTGTTCCTAAGTCACTTTATGTGCCATAAAACTATGTGGACAATTTTTTGAATGATGCGATCTGGTAGTGCCTAATGTATATCCTAGCAACTGCCCCCCTCCCGCTGATGTATGTAAATATATAGAGTAGAAAGTTTATGATTCTATCGAAAGGGAAAAACTGTACAATATCCTGGTACGATTTGGAGTATCGAAAAAACTTGTTCAACTAGTGAAGATTTGTGTCAGCGACCCCATAAGCAGAGTACGGATAGGTAATAATATGTCAGATAGTTTCAAGATTCGCAACGGATTGAAACAAGGCGATGCCCACTACTGTTTAACTTTGCGTTACAATATGCGATTTTAGAAATAAAAGGGGACAAAAAGGGACTATCATTGAATGGTTTGGATCAACTGTTCGTATACGCGGATGATGTAGATTTAATAGGAGACGATATAGATGCACTACAAAAGAACACCGATGTCTTAGTAGAAGCGTGCGATGAGATAGGTCTACAGGTAAACATAGAGAAAACAAAATACATGGTAACAAGCCGAAACACAGGGAATGGAGGAAATAAAAACATACGAATTAGGGATGAGGTCATAGAGAACGTAAACAAATTTAAATATTTAGAAGCATCAAGCTAGAACAAGGTTACGGAGAAAATAAAAATTAGCTTAACATTGGGCAACGCATGTTCCTATTCAGTCCAGAAACTCCTAACCTCGAGATTAATATCAAGGAAGTTGAAATTGAAAATATACAGGACGGTTATTCTGCCGGTAATATTTTACAGTTGCGAAAGTTGACGTATGACCCTGTTAAATGAACGTAAATTACGTGTGTTTGAAAATAAGGCTTTGGGAAAGATATACAGGCCAAAACGGGTCGAGATGACCGGAGAATCGAGGAGACTGTATAGTGAACTCCACACATTGCATGATTCACCCCCACATTATCAGAATAATGAAATCACGACGGCTAAGATGTGCCATATAACTCGGATGGAGGGGAAAACGATTGGTAAACCGGAGGGAAAGAGTCCGTTGGGAAGACCAAGACATCGTCGAGAGGTAGGTGAATTCTTGATGTTGCTCAGGATAGAATCCAGTAGCGAACCTTTGTTACTGCGGCGATGAACTTGCGAGTTCTGTAAGCCATAAAGTGAGTGAGTGAGTGAGTTTAATTTCAAAATGTGACATTGACAAAAATAATTTGACTGAACTGTGGTTTTGTCAGTATTAAAAAAAATATATATAATAATAATTATGACGAATTTTAGAACATATTACTACTACGGATTTTAATCATCTTGTATTTAAATAATTTATTTTTGACTACATAATATAAATTTCATTGTGGACTTGTAGATTAATGTACGTAGGATTTCTTTGTGTTATGGTAACTACCACATGTTGTAGCAAACGGAGTTCTAGACATAATTATTTTATGTTGCATAATAATTTCCAGCTCAAGAGTAAGTTATACCTTTTAATAAAATTCGTAGACTTCTGGAATAATCAAATCGAGTCAAAAAGCAAATCAAATCAAGTAGAATTAAAAAGGCAATCAAATCTATAACATATAACTGCTTTGCTTCATATAATTAACTATATTTTATTTTCAGAATTCTGCTTCCTTCCTGACGATCACGGCCCCTGCTCGGATTCAGAAGCGCGCTGGTTCTATGACAGCCGGGATGGCGTCTGCAAACAATTCTTATATGGAGGCTGTCAAGGAAATGAAAACAGGTTTACAAGTCGACAGGAATGTGAAGAAAAGTGCGGTTATGCTCAGGGTGAGTTAAAGAAAAATAGGAACACTGCATAAATATAAAAAATATTACATTAATATGCTCTGTCATAATATACAAATGAATTTCATGCTTCATGCAGCATTTGCAGAATAGCAAGAAGTTATATTTTCTGAAAATAGTGTAGGTAGCTCCGATGATTGATGGGTATGAATGCTGTGAGGGTTTCTTATCGTTGAATTGGAAGCAATGTTACTGGTACGAGGTAAAATAAATTCATCCGAGTTCCATTGAGATGTAAGGTAAAATGCATGCGGAGTCATTTTAAACGTTGACTGTTATGGATAACAGTTTAAAGTCTCCTAACAGCCGTTTGAG